>JAGFPH010000697.1:275400-320685 GCA_018207615.1 Philaenus spumarius
GGGTAAATTCATTTTTGGGACTGGGGCTTAAGTAGTAAGAGAAGAACCAGTCACTAGAGAATGGACAGGTGGTCTAGAAGAGGCTAGGTTTTGTGGTAAGGTGAATCCTGTACGTAGAGTTTAGAAAATGGAGTGTATTAGATACACATCAACACAAGAAGTGTTAAAAATTAATCTTTTTGAAGCAACAGTGTTTGAATGAAACCCCGAACCACAAATAGAAGGAACAAAAAACAATAACAAAACAATTTAATGAAAAGTTATGTTTAATGTACTACCCTAATAAACATTTCTCATTCTTTGAGGATGATGACTATGTCATTGAAATGTGCATTAGGGTAGTACATTAAACATAACTTTTCATTAAATTGTTTTGTTATTGTTTTTTGTTCCTTCTCTTCTATTTGTGGTTCGGGGTTTCATTCAATCATTGTGAATTTGACGCCACAGTGCTCTTCAACCTTTGTTTTTAAAGCAAGAAAAATATTTGTAGTATATAGTTAGGCCTACAGTTTATCCTCCATTATGCAACTAATTAAGTAACAGACCATTTTCTAAAAATAATAAATTAAAGTTAAATGTTAAAGATAAACTTCTTAATTTTCCTCGCATTACAACATACTGAGGTTTGAGGTTAAGTTGGATATGTTTTGGGTGTGTTTTCAGGAACACGCAGGAGGATTCTACCTATGCTGGCTACCATCTTGCCTATGAAGTCAAAAAACTCATGTACGCTCTTTCTATCTCGCTCTTTATTTATTTCTTTATCTGTCTGTAACTGTCTAAATGTTAAGTTAGGTTCTGTTATTAAGTGAATTTACTTTATTCCTATCAATATATAGTGGATCTTACGTTTCCCTGCCTTTTTTTTAACTGTCTCTTGTTTTTCCTTCAGATACTTATTATTTAAACAATATAAAGAATACCTTAACTTATATAAAAAAAAAACATATTAAATATAACAAGGTGTGTAACTAAGTTCTATTATAAAATTGAAATGTAGAAGATCCATTATAAATTAACAAAATGAGTTTGTTTACTTTTTAATGGAACATAAACAACAATTAAAACATTATTAAATAACTGTTTAAAGAAAACATTAAAACAACAGTGTAATGCATGGTACATTTTAATATGCTTGTATTGTAGTTTGAATATGCACGATTTGAAATTTTTGTTTGTAACAATGTTTTTCAACTTAAAATTTTAATCCTGGAATTAACACGCTTGATTTTAGTAGCTACCAGTAAACACAATTTTGTAATAATGTTTGTAGCATGTAATAAGGGTAAGAAGAACATATTATAGCACATTATGTACTGAGGTGCTGCTAGGAAAAGTTATACAGATGGTAATAGGGAGAAGAGGGATAGGTGGTTTGTATCCTTACTATTATCACATCTAAAAATATTCTAATAGATGTTAATAATATCATTGTTTCTCCATGTTTGAATTTAGGAGTATTGCTTTTTTTGTTGTTTTTTTTTTACTATTTGTATTTTATTAAGTTTAGTAGATTAAGCGAATGAAGTTTATTGATAAGTAAATGTTTTTAAAAACAGTTATAGTATACTAAACACATGTAGATTATTATCTCTCTTGCTCTCGCAGGAAAGTAGCTTTTACTATAGCAACATTTTAGTAGCACTTAGGATAATATAAACACACAAATTATTTAGCAATTAGTTGTAGAAGGGGTTGTGCACCTCGAATAATATCCTAACAAAAATTAATCCTACAGAAGCAGTAAGGAAACTAAAAATTAATTTTTGTGTATTTTGTGTGACCCAAATGTAAAGCAGGACTTAGTATATTTCCATGTTTTGAAAAATACCATACTAAGAAATTGCTTTAAGTCTTTGTACATAATTATTTCAATTTTCAAAAGTTTGTTTACCTATATTTGTAACTGTTATGATTATTATACTAATATAATTATGTTTTCCAACATTTCACAAATTTTGTAAATTTTTAGTTTAAACGTATTATTTCTTTTAATGCGGTATTTCTGGATTTCCAGAACTGCAGTACTTCATAAATGATATAATTATAATCACTAATAATTGTAATAAAATTTAACTTATCTATAATTTTAAATAGTTGTAAATTTATTAAAAAGATATATACAAAATTTTCAGTTAAAATAATTTGTTTAAATTTTAAATCAATTTAATTATTTTCTTTTATTTCACAATAATTATGTCCTCATTTTCTCAATGATAAATAAATAATATTGGTAGGATTCGGTACACAATACTTGTTTTCGTATGAATGTGGTCAAACAGTTAGCAAAGTAGAATTCAGTTGATTTATAAGAAACAAACACATTACCTATAATTAATTATAATGGATGATCATCGCTTGACAATTTATAAAATTCAGATAAGTTATGTAAGTGCATAATTAGTCATTTCAGATATGTTTTTATATTGGTAAAATATCAGCTAGTTTGTTTAACATAATTTACTAGAATAAAAAATCTTAATTGGATAAAACTTGAACACAAATTCTCACAAATAATATTTTTATTATTCAAATGTGTTTCAATGACAATGTGACTATCTTGCATGAGCTAAAATAGTCAAATTATCGTGATCTTAGTACAGTGTCAAGCTCCTTATTCCTACAGAAATACAGTGAAGCGTAACCTAGTTTACAGTTTACAGGCTACAAGTGTTTAGAATTATATAATTCTAGGTAGCCTAGAGTTGATTAATAACTAATACAATGTTAATGAACTAATCTCTTACAGGAAATGCAGCACTTTACATATATATTTGCGAAGGAATAAGCAAAATTTAAATATTAGGAGCTCCATTTATGACAAATTTTATGCTCTACAACTTTTATTGTGTGACCACTTTTAATTTGGAGTATCCATTTTTAAGATAAAGGCATTTGTACATGAGCTCAACCCACTTTTCAGCCAAGTTGGTAAAAATTGACAATTGCCTGTGGAATTTAACATTTAAGAGCTCATTAGACACGATATTTAATCTTCTTAAATTCATTATAGGGTAACCTTTTCCGTAGGATAAGCTGTTTCCGAGTTCTAAACAAAAATCTGAAAAAGTACCAAAATTTTGCAGTTTTTCTGTTCCTAAAAGTTATACCATTCTCAGAAACTGTCACAAACTCTTATTATTCTTATTTCTAATATCCAAAGTGTATTAAAATCAATTCCAGCTTTAGCTTGTTTTTCAGGAAGCAAAAGTTAATTTGCCTGGACTATTGATTATGTTCAGTGTTCTAATATTTCAAATTTCATTTTTATCATTATTAATTAATTTAGGAATCATTTTTTCATCTATATATTTTCTTATTATCAGTCAAATAATTATTGGTTCTTATATACCCCACCTTTGACTGAATGAATCACATTTTTTATACTTTTGTAAATGATTAGCACACATCTGCTTCGGATGGAGTCCAAAAAAACTCTGCTGTGGTTCCGCTTCGAAAAGAGAAGCTATCCCGGTCTATAGCGTCATATTCTCTTATTGGTTGGTAGTTGGCTTACCAATAGCAATCGTTTTGTGACTTTCTTGTTGTTAATTTTGGGTTACATAATTTATATTTTATTCTAAACCAGTTTTTGTTTTCCTCTAGCACTTTATTGTTTTATATTTAATCTTTATAAAGTACTATGAGAGAATGGGTCTTACTGTAAACCCAGGGAAAACAGTCTCATTCTCTTTACTAGGAAACGTCGGACGGATGGTCTGTACATGCCCTGTCCACTGGGACAAAGACTTACATGCTCCGAAACATCAAAATTCTTAGGCATCACCCTAGACACAAAGCTAGTCTGGGGAGAACACTTAAGAAGAAAGGCAGCGTGTAACGCTTTCTGGGCATGTAGGAGAGCTATTGGAACCTCATCGGGGCTTCGGCCCCAGATGATGAACTGGCTCTATGTTACCATAATAAGACCGTCTCTAACTTTTGCCTCTATAGTCTGGTGGCCCGCTACCAGAAAGGAATGGGCAAAAAAAGAACTTAATAAAGTACAGCGGATGGCCTGCCTTGGAATCACAGGGGCCATGAGAACTACTCCCACAGCGGCCATGGAAATCTTGTTGTACCTCCCACCTCTGGACCTCGTGGTCCAGGGCGAGGCTAGTAAGGCCGCAATGACATTGAACACAGGAGGGAGTTGGTCAACATCTCTTGCAAAAAATGGACACGGTGAGTGTCTGAACAAAATACTGGAGTGGGATCCGATGCTGCAAGCCGGTACGGACTACATGACTCCTGAGTATAATTTCAATAGCAAATTAGAGGCTATTTTTCAGGCTAGTTTTTTAAATGGACAAATCTGGTTCACGGACGGGTCAAAAACAGACAAAGGTACGGGAGCCAGAATGTACATGCACAAAGGACTGTACACCCAGGAAAGATACTCAGCGTCGCTGGGGCTCTACTCTACGGTTTTCCAAACTTGCATACGTAAAACCAATACTGGAATCAGGAAGCATGAGTACAGATGTTGCGATATGTTCTGATAGTCAGGCGGCTATAAAAGCCATTATAGTTTCAAGAACAACGTCAAAACTGGTCTGGGAATGCCAGTTACTGCTGGACCAGTTGTCAAGCAGTAAGCAAGTAAGACTTGTTTGGGTCCCTGGACATGAAGGAGTAGAAGGGAATGGAATAGCAGACAAACTGGCTAAAAGAGGAGCAGAAACTTCACCGATGGACCCAGAACCATTGATTGGAATATCAAGAGGCTATGGGAAAGAAAGCGTAAGAAAAAATTTTCAATCCGAAGACTTGCTCAGATGGAGAGTGACGGTAAGAGGTCAGAGACAGGCACACGACTTCATTGATGGCCTGGATGGACTCTTAAGCAGAACACTGCTGGGTCGTGGCAGGCGGGAAGTGAGGTTGTTGGTCAGTCTGCTGACAAGACACAACTCTCAGAACAGGCACCTCCACCTAATGGGGCTGGAGAACAACCCATTATGTCGAAGGTGTAATGCTCGAAGGGAGAGAAGGAGGAAACTTCTTTCCACGTTTTATGCGAATGTGATACCCTGACACCAGTTATATACGAGAGGAAGGCCCCTATGGACACCTTCGTTTTGCAAAAAGGGCGGGTTTGATGTGAACTGCTGCCTGGA
Organism: Philaenus spumarius; assembly: GCA_018207615.1. Taxonomy (NCBI): domain Eukaryota; kingdom Metazoa; phylum Arthropoda; class Insecta; order Hemiptera; family Aphrophoridae; genus Philaenus; species Philaenus spumarius. Next base: position 280,524 of record JAGFPH010000697.1, read on the forward strand.
CATTGGGCACAGAGGACCTCATGGTTTAGGTGCAGTAAGTCCTGGTGGCGGATCACACAACCCCCTAATAATAATAATAATAATAATAATAATAATATGTTACTATTTATAAAATTACTAAGCATGGTTTGCATTTTGAATTTGGTTCCTAGACTACTTTGAATCTAATTTGCATCGGTACTGTTTGCATCTATTTCATAGCTTACAATTATTACTAACCTACTACTACATATCTATTTAATATTTATGTTCTATTCAGTTCAAATATTATATTTCTAAATGTTTATTTCAATCTAATACAATTACTGTTTTTATAGCAGACTACTTTGTGCCTGCGTGATATGCTAGTCCACTGTCAAGTGTACTGTTTCTATTGCCAATGTAAAATAACAATATTGCTACCATGTAGCTCTCAGTATGTAAATTGATTCTGATTTCATGATTAAAGTCCTCTTCCAGCGTTTTGTAATTTAAATAAAGGTTAATACACAATATAAAATATAAAAGGTTGTAAATAAATAAAATGTTTGTCTATCTCGCAAGGCTGGAATTACACTTTATGGCCTTGGCCAAAGTTTTTTGATGTTCCTTCTCCTCACTATCGTCTTTCGGCCTTAACTCCCCCTCCTTTGTTTTGGTATACTCAAATTCGATTCAATAAATGAAAACTGAAAGAATATATTTTTGTTTAAATCCTTAAGTATGTTATTGTGTTTGTTAATTATTAAATTATTCATTCATTTATATTATTAAAAGCTTACTTCAAACTTTCATGTCTAAAATAAAACACTAGTACCTGAGATAACCATATTATAATTCAGCTGTAATTTTACAAATACATTTATACATTAAGATGTTTTTGTCCTTGAATCATATAATTAATTAGCAGAATAAACTGGTGAAGTAAATAAAATAGATTAACCAACCTGCCAAGGCTGCAAATGTGGTAGAATAGACAAACCAGACCAGTGTTTTCACTCATGAAATGACAATTTCTCTCATCAATTCTGAAATTTTTTATTTTCCACTCCATCATATCAGATAATTCCCACAAATAAATTCAACCAACAGTTGAAGCATTATTTATTTACCAAACATAATGATAAACAAAATAATTTCTTAATTTTCCGATCTGCACCCTTTCGAACTTACACCCTATGCAATGGCCTAGGCTGGCTTGACGGGAAATCCGGACGACATCGTGGATTACATAATAATGTATTGTAATCTAGGCCTAGGTTGTTACACTGACATTTAGTACATCTTTCAATTAATTTTCAAGATTCTGTTACAAACTTAGAATACCTAATTCAATTGTTCTGACTAGTGTTTCTAAATTGTGAATATATCATTTGCTTATAGGTTGTAACTTGATATTTGGCATAGTCTAGGGCTTGTTAGGGTTAAGAATAGGTGACATAACATACAAGCTTGACAATAATAATTGTATTAGATTCAGAGTGTTTGTACTGTTGACATTCCTCTTCATATGTCTTTTATTTTTGAAATATTAAACCTTTTTGATATTTTTCACACAACCTGTATTATTGTTATGGCACAATAAGATAATCTAAGGTACATTATTAATGTAATTAATTGTAAATAATGAATGAATGAATATTTGTTATTGTTCCCTATACATTTACATTTGTACAACTACAAATAATAATTATATAAATTATTAAAAAAAAAAAAACAAGAACGAATAGCTTTATTTACAAAAAAATAGTAATATAAGGAAACACTTTAACTACCTCGATGTTTCAGAACATGAACATATGAATAAGGATCTATGCAGTTCTATATTTAAACAAAATGGAATTTTATTACATGGATATTAAGATTAGTACTGCAATATTATGGGGATTCATGCAATCTTTGCTAAATGCTTAATGTGTTATCATGATAAACTGGTATATGAATTTTGAGTGAAGGACCCCTTGTGTAATGTGCTGAAGTGTTATTTGCTAAAGTAAGATTCAAGATGAAAACATGAAATTACCTTCCCCAAGAGTTTTACGTCATTAACACTGGTTTAACAGACCCAGACCATGCTAAAGTCGAGTGCTATCGACTCTAATTATCACACTTCTGTCAAACGAGTTTCTCGAATTTAACACACATAGCACGTTTGACATACTTAGCACAGGTTGCATGAATCCCCCTTTTCTATTTGTTGTAGATGTAAATGTGTAAAAACAGGACTCGGGCCAGTACTATGATTTGATTATCGTAGCTAGTGCTATTGTTCACAGAAGATGGGAACATTGTTGTTGAAAGAAGGTTGAGCACTATATTTTGTTTTATTCCATTACTGTAGTGTTGAGCTCAATAGTTATACTAGTACAAAATATCTCCCTTGTAAAAGGGAACAATTTTAGATGAATTGGTGTCTTCCTCTATTTCTGGATTGTCCTCACAAGTAATAGTTGAAGGGTATGTGTTATTGTGATCTACTTATATTCGGTACAATACAAATTCTGCTTTATCATTGATCAAACTTATACTAAGTCCCACTTTTACAGAGTTGTTTTTTCTTTCTACTTTTTGTCTTCTAAAAAATACCAAATAATTTGCTCATGAAAAAGTACTCCTAATTGTCTAATAGTCAGTTTGATCAATTTGATTTTTTTAAATGGTAGTAATGTTAAAGTAAGTACTGATTTTGTTTGTATGTAGGCCAACAAGTCGAGCGACTGGAGGGAACAATGTGAACAACAATGGAGGGCTGCAGGTTGGAATCGCTGATGACCAAGCCAAAGATTTTGATTTTGAGAAGACAGAAATGAAATACGATTCAACAGGAATGTTTCACTGGAGCCCGGCAAGAAATTTAGAAGACTGCATCCTGGTAAAGTTTTGTTTTTATTTCTAAACTAATTTGAGTGTCATAACATTTAAAAAAAATGGTAAATCTATGTCTATATCTTGGTGGGGAAGTTACATTTTGCTCAATTCTAGAAAGAGATACATTACTTTATGCAGGGCTAATACCACTACACTGCAATGTTGTGTTGTGTATTGTCGATGCGCCAGTTTAGTAGTACAACTACTGTACCGGTATGTTTTCCACTATTTCTGAGATTACGGTCCTGCTGATGTATAAACACAATGTCTATCACAGTTACAATGTAACAAATGGTGCAACTCAGCTGAGTTTGAACATTATATAAAATAAATATAGTGTTGCTGTTTGTATATTGAAGACATACAAGGTTGAAAGTTAATTTTAAGGTTAGGCTTAGAACAGTTGAAAAATGTTTTAAATAGTTTGCGAGTATACAATTTAGCTTTTTTCATAAATATAACTTTTTAATACCACCATAATTATTTAGGGTCAACCATTTGACATTAAAAAAAACTTTTGAACTAAAAATGTTTTAGGATATCCGTACATATATGTATTTTTTTAAGTAAGTGGCTAAAGCAAAACAATATACCTCCCGACCTTTATGAAAAAAATAGTGTTTACAAATTTATAATGATTTATGCATTTTTATGTAATTTGTACTTTGAGCCTGCTACTATACCAAAATTGTTCAAATGTGCTGAGTGAAAATATTACCAGTTCTAGGATTAATGGCCAGTTTTAGGAACTATTTGCTTAAATAATGTAAAGATGTTTAACAAACTCCCTTTTTTGAGTAACAATGCAACTATAAATCCATGCATAGAATAGTGTGTTCTTTTATAGGACTGATCAAAAGGTAACTTCACTACCAGTAGTTATAAAATAACAATATTTAGTTTATTTTGGAATGTAAATACTTACATGATTAGTATAATTCCTTTAATTTTACACTTACATAATTTCTGATTTATTTTGTTTAGGATCGTAACCAAGCAGCTATGACTGTTCTAAATGGTCATGTCGTTGTTTGTCTATTCGCTGATCCAGACTCGCCTCTAATTGGTCTACGTAACTTAGTAATGCCTTTAAGAGCTAGCAACTTTCATTATCATGAGCTCAAACATGTAGTTATAGTGGGTGCTGTAGATTACATCAGAAGAGAGTGGAAGATGCTGCAGAACCTGCCCAAGATCTCGGTCTTAAATGTAAGAATGATTAGAGAGTTATTTCTCTGTGTAATACTAGTTGTTTACTTTATTAATCTGGTTTCAGCAAAAGTAATATTTTCTGTAACTAAAATTTATAGGGGTGGTTCCGCAAGACCTATAGAATCTATTTGGTAATGTGTTTAACCTTGAGGTTTCAATTAACCATATGGACTTTAAATTATAAAGCAATAATTTCTGGGCAATCTGGCATACTAACTCACACTATCAAAAACCTTTCATAAGGCTATTACTCTGCTAAATAAATATTAATCAACTCCTATAAAAGTGAATGTACCTGTACATACATAAGTAACAATATAATATAACAGCTGATTTCACCCATCATCTGTAATACTTACAAAACCAAGCGTACATTATACTTTGGGGTTATGTTTACAACTTCAATCAATATAAGTCTTGTGAAGTTGATTTTCTTAAAATATGAGTTAAAGAACTAAAGTAGGCTACAATACATTATAAGATTTGCTTTGAGGTTATAAAATGAATATGAATACAACCTTTTATTATCAATATATTCATTTTTACAAGTTTAAAGAAGAGATCCCCATTCGTACATCTTCGTATAACACAATTATAAACATATTCGATTATTAATTTCTTCATTATAATACAGTATTAATAACTTCTAAATCATTTGATCTATCAATATGAAGTTAGAAATCAATTAAAAGATAATATTTGTATCTTTATTTAGATATAATATAATGAATATAAATACAAAATTTTAACAAATAGGCCTACAGTTTTATAATCCTTATAATTAATGTACACATTTACTTAGTTAAAAACCCAGTCAGCATAGGTAGGACTAGATTAAATAGCATTTTTTAAATTATGTATTTCTGAGTGTATCTAATTAATCTGCCTGTGATTTTTCACGGGGGCTTACTAGTGTCTAATAATAAATAACATATTCTTAGTGTAATTAACCACACACATTTTGAAACAACAACAATGAAGAGTAAAACTTGTCAATAACCATCGCATAAAATCACTTTAAGGCTAGGAATCCACAGAGAATGGGTCTCCAATAAGAATCTAGCAAATACGTAAAAATAAAATAAATGGACCAGTGGTACAGCATTTGCACACCTGTTGTTTTGAGTAGATGTGCTGTGCAGATCACAGAGTTTGCTGCACCAAGATGGCTGAGTCTGTGGATTCTCGACTTTTTGCCTCTAATTTTAGGAACTGAAGTGACGGAGAAGAGTTGTTATAGACGCTCATCCTGTTTGCTACAGTTGGAATTTCCTAAAGAGTTATCTAAGGCTCAAGCCTAGCTTCTGGCGTTTGGTTTGAATGCGTTATTATTTGGCAAAAAAAAAAGATCTGAAGTTAAGGTACCATGTAAAATTAAAAATTTTATCTATTTTGTGATGTACAAGTTCCAGCAACTCACAACATGGATGTTCTGACGTCATCCAATGCCTCCTGTAGTAAGAGCTACCAGAACATGTAAACTGACCTGTGATGTCACACAAGTGTAGCCTATCAATGTATAGTATTGCAGAATATTGTGTTTCCACCACTTATTATTAATTTTGAAAAAGACCTAGTTTATTAATTTTTATCTAACAGTTTAAAACATTCTAAAATATTTCTCAAGGTTTAAATATACACACATGATCAGTGATAGGTATAGGCTATGGTTTCCAATGAATTGTCAAACGACATACTAGTTGAAAATCTAGTTTTAATTCTACTTAGTTTCAAAATCGAGAATTCTTAATATTATAGCAATTAAACTTTGAAAGAAATATTAAATTTGAACAGACAACTTTACAAAGATGACTGACTAATTAATACCAATAACATTTAAATAAAATCACTACAATTTATTCAAGTAATTACTAGTTCCTGTCGATTCTTGTTGCATTTTTTATTTCCCTGACAAAACTATTATTACTGTCCTTTCTTAAGTAAAAAATCCAAAGTTAGCGTTGGCAAACCATTCAATTTATCATGTTTTGAAATTAATAATTCTTATTCTTTAAGGAAAAACTGCTTATATCTATGTAACAATATATCTTAACAATCCAATACAAATTTCAGTACTTATTGTTTTTATGACAAATAATGTCACTGTAAAGTAATTTTTGATGAATAATATCACTTTAAAACTTTGTTACGTCTCGGGTCCTCATGTTGCTGCTATGATGTTATAACTCCAACTTTAATGAAGATATTGTTACTTAAGACGACAAACTATTAACTCTAAGTTTTTTTTTAATACTTACTCCGTCTTGTGACTTACTTGTAACCAGAAACTATAGTCAACCGTACAAACACAATGAGGTAACAAACAAATAACAAAGTCGTAATTAACCTCACTTAAAATGTTATAATTATAACTTCAAACAGCATTCATACCATAACCTATCATATACGAACTATACGCATAAACGTAGTAGAGGTGTGTCGGAAGTACTGTAATCAGTATTTTGTATTGGTTACTTTGCAAACACACAAAGTATTCGCTACTAACGGCTCAAAGTAGCGGTTACGGCTACTTAGGTTTCTCTATTGTACTTCGGTGCAGTGTAGATTCTCAGAATACTTCGAATCCACATTGTGAGTCCAGTCCAGGACTGATAGCACATTCGCAGTAGCCCCGGTAGAGGTGGAGTTGGAATGAAATGGAATGTAACGAGGAAATATAAACCCGGCAATATCGGCGGCCGTGGAAAATGCGTACACAAAGTATTTGCAGAGATCGGCGGTGGCCGGGTTTGGTATCGATGGAATCGACTTTCACGGAATCAACTCGATGCCGATTCCAGTGTCGAGAATTGGTGGAATCGACTTTTGGAATCAAGAATCGACCCATCCCTACTTGTAACTATATGTTACGAATTTCGTAACATATGTTCCATATTCAGATCGCTTGCTCGTGAGAGGTTGTTAAAACATTAAAAATCACTACAAAACACACGTTCAAACAATAAACATAGAGATATATTAAGACGTATGACAGGAGCACACCAACGGTTCGGGAACGAGTCTTTTAACGCTTAAAATTAAGTTCTAGAAGTTGCGTATTATGTTATGAATGATTAATTATGTTATTATTCTTTATTTTCGTCATACTGACTATTGTTTATTAAGTAAAGTTATTGAACTTACCGTCCAATAGTCCAGTTTTAAACACTACCCAACGACGGTCATTTAAAAAAATTTAGTTCCAACGTTTTGGCTGTTGATCCATCCTCAAGTAAAAGACCATTGTTCATCATTAGTAAAAATAAAAACACATATTACACTTATACACAAGAGTCCACAATTACAAATTACACGCTTACACGTTTCAGAACATATGTTCCATCTTCAGACCGCTTGCTCGTGAAAAGTAGTTAAAATATAAGCAATCACTAAAAAACACACACATTACAAACAGTAAACATAGAGACACACAACATGTGCACAACTGTTCGAGAACGAGCACAAAATTAATTAAACTTGTTGAACTTACCATCCAAAAGTCCAATTTTAAACGTCCAACGACGACTATTCAGCCATTCTCAAATTAAGGACTTTTGCTGAGTAAAAATGAAAACACATATTACACTTAAAAACATTTATACACCCGAGTCAACAATTACAAATTACACGCTCACACATTTGAATGTCAATGTGGTTAGTTCATTGTCCACGGCTAGACTGTCAGTGTTACGCTTGAGCATAGTTAGTTCTTATCTGTATTTGCTTCTGCGATGTCTATTACCAAGTCAAATAATGGGTTGGAATTGAAATTAAGTTTATCGTTAAGTAGCGTTCCTTGCTCTGTCTTGAAAGCTTTATAGATGTCATACTGCTGCAGAGCATTCATAAGCTTCCCTTTGCTACACTTATGCAAAATGGTCATAGATTTGTCAATTACATCATACTTGTGTGTTGAAAAGATATTACTACTTGTTTTTTCCTTAAAAACACAAAATAGTGTATATGTATAAAACTAATCATTTTAGAGCGTATATTTATATAAACTATTTCTTAGTTTTGATGTGAGAAGCTCTTGAAATTTTAGAACTTTTTTCAATCTCTTTAACATATTGTTACACCAAACTATCATGCTAATGACATATTTCTGATAAATTGTTAACAGTTGGGGATAGGAGAAATTGGTTTTCTTGTGTATGCTCATTGTTTTTAGTAATCTATGTCCAATGGCTTATTTTCTTAAATTAAATTATTTTCTTTGTTAACAGGGTTCACCACTTAGTCGAGCAGACCTACGTGCCGTTAATGTCAACCTCTGTGATATGTGTGTTATTTTGTCAGCTAAAGTGCCAAGCAATGATGACCCTACGTTAGCAGATAAAGAGGCCATCCTTGCTTCATTAAACATTAAAGCAATGACATTCGATGATACAATAGGAGTTCTTAGTCAAGGTAAATATTATTCCACTACACTTTAAAATGAAATAACTAACTTACTAAATTATCAAATTTTTAGTTTCCTTCACCATGCAGTTGATGCCAACAAGATGATTCATCTCGTACAATATAGCTGATAAAATATTTATATCGTACAATTTTAATGTCAAATAAAATATAGAGTTCCTCAAAATATTTAATCATTTGGGAAATTTATTCATATTTTTTTAGTTCTTGAGTAAAATTTCTCAACACATTCTATCGAATGGTATGTGTTGCATTGTCTCCACCTTTCTCCTGCAGTGCCAATAATACTGAGAGCCTGGAAGTTGTTAGCGATGCAGATATTCTATATAATTAGGTGTCCAATTAAGACTCACCTTCGAAGGTTTGTAGTTTTCCGCTGAGTATTCCTAAGGTTACTCAGGTCCTGTTGTATTTTTTATAGATGACTTCTTCTTGGGCTGTTCTTCCGAGCATTCAGCCACTCTTCGTTGTATTTACCTGTAATCTTCTTCTTATACAAATTAAAGATCAAGTGTAGATTTAGTTCAGATTGAAATGTTGGTGCTTTTTTATAATTTTATCAAATCTCTCATCCCCTGGTGACTCAGTAACCTACCCGTTGCATGGCAATGGTATTATTTGCCTCCGGTAGTATTGTTTGTATTTTCTTGTGTGGGTGAAATTAGATGATGGTTTGTACTTTCCTAATGGACTAGGCATTGATTTTGAATTAGTCAGGAGCTCAGTTTTTTGTGCTAGAAGAGGCTGTTGAAGACATATTATTTGAAGCCCTACTCTGGAATGCAGATACCACATCCTAAACGGCTGCTGTTGCTTAGATTCATTTTTGTATACATATATAAAATATGTAAATTTTGTTTAAATAGTTTCTAAATCATTTAATGGTTTAGTTTTGTTTCTCACCCAACTTAGTGGGAGGTTTCCATAGCCAGGGTGATACTGTAACCACTTGGATTTTTGTGCTAGTGTTACATACACACATTATATATATAGTAGTTAGTTTTCTGGACAGTTTTTGTTTGTTATTTTGAAATAAGTAACAGAAAATTCATTTACTAGAAATTTCCTTCAATATAAAATAAACATTAATAGATAAGAATAATGTAATATTCTTTATGTCTTATATATGTAGATATCTGTTTAAACAATCTATTATTCTACTTATTTTCGATTAGAAAATCATCCACTGAATAAAGTAAATAAACAATCCTCTCAGTATGTGTTAAAAGATTCTTGCGTCCTACTTTTATTTTAATTTCTTGGGACCGTTGTTCATAAGAATAACAGGAACTGGTAGTGGTAATTTTATATGCTTTTCTTATGCGTGTAGTCTCAGTTTAGTTAAATTTTTAAGAATTTATTTTACAAAATAAATTATATGTCTTGTACTTAGTATTTTATTACCAGAATAATTTTGTCACCTTTATAACCAACCACAAGATAGCCTTACGCCTGTAGAGTTGGGTCAACACTTCCACTATATTTCAGCTCTTTATGTAGTAAAACTTTATTTGAGAAAAAGACTCTGACAGATTGATTCTATTTTCCAAATTTGAATAGTTTGTGGGGGAAAGATCCAAGTAAAAAATGTTGGGAACTTTAATACCAATTTTAAAATTTGATCACACCATTTGAACACTTTATGATCTCGAGAATTTAATTTTTAATAAATTTTGAAATATTTTAATGAGAAAACTTAATTTAATAACTTTGATTTTTGTTTACAGATGAATCTGGAGTAATATCAGCAAGAAATGAACAAGATAACCTGACAACAGTTGGGGGCCCTATAGTCCTGCAGAGGCGAGGCTCTGTCTACGGAGCTAATGTACCAATGATCACTGGTGAGACTCTTGTTAGTTGGTCTAAGTCTGGAATGGGAAAAGTATGGAGTACAATTAATTTGTACACAGCTCAGGATATGCTGGTCATAGTATAGTTTTTAAAAGAAATTTTGCTACGATAAAATAAACACAATTTTGAAAAATATTTCTGAATACAAGAAATGTTATTAAATTATATATTTTAATATTATAGAATAAACGATGCAGTGTGTTTAGCAAAAGGCGAAAAGTGAAGATATTTTGTGATTATTACTAATTTATATTAGAATTCTCATAACTTCTGTTACCACTGCTGCCTCTTATTATAAGTATAGACTAACACAAAGTACTTTATAGGATACAACCTTTTAATTTGCAGCAGCATAGGATTTACTCAAAAAGTCTGAAAACTACTTTAATAGTGTTAATTAAACTAGGGAACTACTAGTATCTGTGAATAAATCTCTTCATTGAATAGTGGTGACTAGCGTGTCACACCTACTATTTTCAAATGTATTTACCCAAAGTAGAAAGGTCACAAATCATACAAAGAACAGATAATGTTGTATTTGACCACTTTATCTCTCACCCTCTTTAGTTTCTCCTTTTTCAGCCATGATAAAAAAATGTGAACGGATTAGTAAAAACATAACCTCAATTAGTCGAAGCGACTAGATAGCATGCTCCAAATGTTTTGAAGTCATGATTAGTTAATAGAATACAACTTCCACAAACTTAAAGTCATTTCAATGACAATATCTCCAGCAAAGGAGGTGATATTGTTAATCAAATCCATTTGCAAAATAATCATATTATTTCTGAGGCTTTGTGTTTAAGTTTTATTTCATTGAGCAAATAATCTCACAATTTAAGATTAATATTTATTTATATAATCATGATTAGGTTTTGTAGCCTGGCATATAAAGTGACTACTTAACTACTTCTGAACTGAAAATTACAATAACTTACTTTAAATCCATTGACACAGTCGGTCTTCACTATAACTGAGTAATTGGTGGTGATGATGTCCATTGCAATGAAATGCTGCATTTACCACACATTTTGCCCCACTATTTGAGGAAAGAACAGAAACAGAACTTGTAGCATTACACTTAAATTGAATTCTACATAGGCCAAGGTAATAAACGATTCAAAGAAACATAGGGAAATAATTCTTGAATTCTCTCATCGGTAATTTTTCACTTTGTGCAGTAAAGAAGCCTGCCAATTTCTCAAACTTTTATTGAAATTACGTCAAGAAATATTAATTATATTTCTACACCACGTTAATGCACTAAGACAGTTCAATTGGAAGTAAATAAAGCGGCTTCACTGTAAGCTATTGAATTGCCTGCTAGTGTTGCTACCATGGTAACATTATAGTTTTCCGAAGAATACTGCACAATAGCAAGGCTACAAAGCTAGTTTGGATTTAATCTGTTAAGTCAAATGTCCAATACAGCAGTGATCAACTAGTAATCAGTTTCATTACATTATTTTCAAATAATAAATTGAATTTACAAAATATTTATTTTAGAATTAAATTTGTTTATTCCTTAGAAAATACATACAAAGTGTGATAAAAAATACAGTGAATGCATTTTAATAGCATCAACATCTGACATGTCATCTATTTGATCTAATATGTCCGTTAGCCTGATGTGTTGAGACAGGCAGTGACAAGTTTGAACACAATCTGACTTGTTAGTCTGCTTCTAGAGCCACTAGAGTGAGGTAGTATTTACCGGGTATGTTGTGCATCATGGCTTTTGAAGATCACATTAACCCTAGAACCGGCGGCTTTAACGAAAATGGATTTTTGGCGTGTGCAAGCATTTTTTCAAAAATTCTCCAAAAATAGTAAATGAACCCCAATCCAAAAGTGTTCCGTAGCTTTTTTGTAGAGAAAGGTTCAAAGAATTTGTATATGCCAGTACAAAAATGATAGATGTAAAATTTACAAAGTTATTAGCTCAAGAAACAAAAAATGTTCAGTTACGAAAAATAAAAGTTCAACTTTAGGTCTACATAAAAAGTAGTAGGCCTAAACATTTTTTGTAATTTTTTCCATAAGCGTAAAAAAGTTTCTTAATTTAGTTCTAAATAGAACTTATAAAAACATTTATCAATTTCAAATTTCTTATTTTGATTACACCAGTTTTTATGTTCCAACTACAAGGGTGCTAACGAAACTAGGCCTGGCTTAAAACATAATTTAGGAATATTTTATTTGACCAAAAATGAAATATTATTATAACAAAGTGTAGAGAATAAATCAAAGAAAAGAACGATATACTTGTCTTTTCTTAGTTCACTAAAGTGTTTGAAATATCTTTAGTTGAATAACAAAATGAGGTCAATCAATAAAACTTAACGCGTGTAAAGGAAACAAAACATCCATTGGGATTTACCGTGAGAATCAAATGGGCCAGACAGTCCCATTCCACCGCTGTAATTCACGAAAACCTTGTACTTTCCACCGCTCGAATGAAAGCTGCAAGTTTTCTCTACAGAATTGTATAAAGGAATCTGTAAAATATATGGGATTGTGGGCGTTATCTCAGTTGACAAATGTGCTGTTTCATTGGTTTCAAAACTGTCCAATCGCAAGGGTTTACAGAAAGCCTCGTCATTCAAATTGTATAGTAGTGACATGTGATTGCAAGGCATCTTTAGATAGATCAAATCTTGACGAATCCCATGGTACCTTTATATTTTTTATCAAAATATTCCTGTAGATGTTCTGGGACGTAGAATAAGTGGGAAATAACAGTACAATTGTATTCGAATCCACGCGTGGAATTAGGTTTACAGAAATCTACAATTTTAAAATGACGATTACATAGGTAAATATAAGTTTTAGAAAGAAATTGTAAATACAAAAATTAAAGTTTGAAACATTACCTTTCCAATGGTGTTTGTCATTTTGAGATTGAAAGATTTTTAGTGGGTCAAATATTCAATACAATCACTCGTTACAAATGTGTTGGAGTGACGGTACATTATGTACCGTCTGCCGGTTCTAGGGTTAACATTAAGTTTTATTTCAAGTTGCAAAAAAAGTGCCAAAGAAGTTCATGAAATATAAAATCAGTGTATGGCGATAATGTGGTAACTCTGAAGACTGTTTACAAGTGGTATGAACGATTTAAAAGCCGAACATAATCGGTTGAAGATGAAGAACAGTCGGGACGTCCTTCAACCTCAAAAACAGATGAAACCATGCAAAAAGTGGCCTAACTTGTTCGTTTAAACAGGCAAATGATTATTCAGTAGCTTACAGAAGAACTTAACATCTCGTAAGGGTCAATCCAAAACATGTTAGCCAATAATTGGCAAATGAGACGAGTGAGTGCAAAATTTGTTCTTAGACTTTTAACTGATAAACTGAAGGAAAATTGTATCTCAGTTTGGACTGCCTTCATGCAGATCCTTACTTCATGTCCAAAATTGTAACTGGAGATGAAAGTTGGAGATGGAAAACCAGTAACTCACCCCACTCTAAAAAGTCAGTCAAAGTCAAATATCAAGTTGATGCTCATTGTTTTGATTGGGAGGGCATAGTGAGATCAGAGTTTGTTCCAAGGGGAATAACTGTAAACTCCGAATTTTATAAGGGGTGTTGGAACAATGTGCGAAGAAAGAGACCAGAAAAATGGTGCCAATGGCTCCCTTCTTCATCATGACAAAGCGCCATGCCACAATTCGCTTTTGATTCGTGAGTTTTGGTCGTAAAAAGTGTTCCTGTCTGTCTACATCTGCATTACTAGATTTAGCACCATGCGACTTCTGGCTCTTCCCCAAAATAAAATACTTGCTAAAAGGAAAAACGTTTTGACAAAATTTCCGACCTATAGATGCCCATGACCCAGCAGCTGAAAGCCCTTCCAGAAATACTTCCAGTCACCAAGAACAGTCCTTTGAAGGAGATTAAGTCAAATTCTATGTAAGCTTATTACTTTGTTTGTAATAAAATTATTCACCATATATTTTTATCACATCTCGTACAAACGAAAAATTCCACAAATACACACTACTATTCAAACATAATAAAAGTACTAAAATATCTTTTATAGTGTGATCGACGTACAAAATAAAATAAAATAGTAATTCTATAGGATTGATTATAATAATTTAGATTATTTATAAAATTTCATTTAAAGTTTTAACGGACTTTGGTATAATGATTTACAATTTTAGACCCATATATTGTGGAGTACTTTTATCTGACATCTGTATAAATTTGAGGTAGTGAGATTGGAAGCTACCTTCTGTTAGGTTAGGTCAGGTAAAGTCGGGAAATTTTTGATAAAGGCAGGGAAAATTGTTTCATATCATTGAATGATGCAAAAACTGATGATTTTTTGTTTGCTCCTGCTTGTTATAAGACGAGCTGTTGAAACAGTTTCTTTTTATGAGGACATTTCCAGCAGTATGTTAAAATTCTAAAGTTAGAAATACCAAAAAAGTGCCTGTTTTTAAAAACACTAAGAAACCTAAAATTTGAGATTTAAGAATAAAATGTAATTTATAATATTTATTTTGTATTGAAGTAAGCCTAGTGTGCCCTTGTAAAATCTAAAACTTGAATTTTAGGATTGAGTGAGGCAGCTGATTATAGGATATATGGTGTAAGTCGACTAAGTCAGTTAAATCGTCTTAGGAAATTGAAACTCTGAAAGTGAACAAGTTCTGTTTCTTCTCAATATTTAGAAATATATTCTAAGGAAAATGTTCATATAATCAACACTATAAAATGAAGATCAAAAATTAACTTACACCTAGTACTTGGCAAACAATGTTTTTTTTTTTTAAATTTAAACTATTTGTACTGTAAAATTTAAACTTAACTGGACTTATGAGAAATAACACTATATAAATAAAAACAGAACACAGTAACCAATGTAAGAACCATGTAACCAAATTAGTTATAAGTTTGTAACCATCACTGATGATGATGCCTTGGTCATCGAAACGCGTTTGAATTATTAAACGTTTTTTATGAGAAACTGTGTTCTGTTTTTATTTATATAGTATTTGTACTGGGTTAAAATACACCTGCTTTTCTTGTCTTTCGTAGATGATGATGTAAGGATTATGGCTGTAGAAGGAGGCAGAAATGTTGCAATAGAATAATGTTACTAAAATTTAATGCAAATGTACTAAAATAATTTCAAAATATGCTGTTTGCTGGTTTCAGCAAAAAGTCAGGGAAAAGTCTGTGAAATTAATTATCAAAATTCTGTAGGATTCCTAGATTGAAATCTGTATTTTTCTTCCTGTTACTATAACTGTATTCAAGCTGTTCTGATATAACAAGCATTTTTTTCATGAACCTAGGCTAAAACTTCAAATATTTTTAGTAAATCCAAAACACATTATTTACTCAATTTTGATAATTTTTATTGAGTCTTGCTGAAATTTTACTCCATGATTGCCTACCAAGTACCTTCGGTCATTAGTATAAATTAAGTGTATTTTTTTGGCATGATAAAATACATATTTTAAAACATTTCTGCAACAATAAAAGAACCAATCATGGATAAATAATTGTTTAATGGACATTGTACTTGTGTGTATACAGAGTTAGTAAATGACAGCAACGTCCAGTTTTTAGATCAAGACGATGATGATGATCCTGATACAGAGTTGTATCTGACGCAACCGTTTGCCTGCGGGACTGCGTTCGCTGTCAGTGTGCTGGACTCCCTCATGTCCACAGTATGTTAAATTTTAATTTAATTCATGTACATAAAACTATATCAATTCTGTAATGTATACATACTGTATAAAAACCACACAAGATGATAAAATAACTGCAGTAAACCCTCAATTATCCGGATCTTATTCGGAGTAAACTGGTTTGGAAAATGAAAAGTATGGATGGTTAAAGATGATTCGAAACCATGCAAAGAAATTGTAGAATGTGCAATACAAAAAATAAGAAGAAAGCATTAGTTTAAACTAATAATAGTTTCAAAATATTGGCACAATTTCGTAGTAAGTTTAATCAAACATCTTGTATAAAAGATTTTTAAGAAAAAATGTTACTGATTTTCATTAATGAAACAAAACAATTAGCATACAATTGTATAAAAGCTTAATATTGTCATTGCAATTATTTTTTGGTTGTACTTATGCTAATGTGCTGTTTCACCAAACACTGTCAGCTCCCTCAGGTGTAGCATACAAAACTTAAATATAACACGATACAACACTGAACACAGATGAAACACGATAAGACGTGTGAGACTCTCTCCTTTTTAGTAAGTTTATTAAACATTTTTGGTTCTGTCTACATGATCATGTGTACAATTCTTCTAACCCTTACTCTGGGCTGATCTTTAGTCTAATCAGTATACAATTTTTTACTCGTTGATAGAATGATTTTTGTATGTATTGAAAGAAAATGTATGATCTTTGTGATTAATTAAGTTTTAATATTGATTATAATGTTATTCAATCATACAACATTGGTAGATTATTATCAACTTTTTAATGTCTGATGATTGGACTGTTATGTTTCCGTAAGTTGTTGATTAGCCTCAGTAAACTCCTACCTCCATCCAGAAAGTGATTTGCATTTAATCAAATACTCAGTTCTCTCATTTTTAATAACCTCCTAGTGTTTTAAAGCCTTACTATTGTTTTATATTCCTATTTCATCATGTAATAGGCAAATCGATCTTAGTGCAAACCTGTCAAGATTGACTGTTCTCTGGCATAATTTATTTAATGCGGTAGCAACCAACAGACTCAGTGAAGTCCATCTTATGGATATATTTTGATATATTTGCCATCTTATGGAGGAGGATAGAATATGCTTCACTGTATCTATTTCACCTCAGTCCGTGCAGTGATATTATCTAAACTCTCCCTACCATGTAAGCACCTGGGTAAGGGTGTAATCTACCTCTCCAAACTACCTTGAAAGCCATTTATTGAGGTCCAGCAGTAGGCTCTTTGTCCAATACTGTTCCACCATTAATTGGTCACATTTGCTGCCATTTTAGCACTGTTTCTTTCCTCAAATCAATATAATGGATATTTTCCATTTGAGTTCAAATGATTCCATCATTGATTATGAAGTCAATGCAGTGGAACCTTGTCAATGAAAGAGCTACTACAGTCCTTTTCATTCTGCATGCACAAATGCATCTTATAACCATCCTATTCCGTAGTTTAGTTTAGTTTGATAAGGAAGTTATATTTTTTAATTCTGTACTATGCCAGATGGGAGACCCATACATTATGACTTAATATGCCACATTCATAAGGGTTTTTCATTTATTGACTCTAGGGCCAGCTATGTTGTACAGGATTCACTCCACAGCCTTATTGTTCTCTCCACCAAAGCAAGCTGATTATTTAATATAGGTATCTTAATTAAATTTACAGTAGTGATGAGACTGTTCTTCTTTTGATAACAAAGGTGAAAAATAAATTTATAGTACAAAGTATTGTAACATTTAAATTGAAAGCATGTGGGGCCTAAAATAATTGTAAAATACATGTTTACTGGATGCCTACATTTAAATTTTTCATCAAATTGTATTTTTTATTTATAAACAAATGAATTAATCTATACACTTTTGGGGTCAGCATAAAAAGCTTTTTAGATTTTTGTAATTCAAAATGTTTGGTGGCATTCGTTTTCTTCAGTTTTTGGTACAACTTAGCGTTTTATAAAAACAGTGGAATATTTAATAATTAATACATAATATAATGATTGATGCATTTTTTATATGCACATCAAGTAGAGTGAAGAGACTACCAGTTCCACAGTTGTATGATTATGAAAAACGTTTTTAAATTAATTTTAGCATTCAGTATTTCAATGAGGCAACTTTAAGTTGAATATTTGTTTACAGACATATTTCAACCAGAACGCTCTTACACTGATTCGATCATTAATCACTGGTGGAGCGACGCCGGAGTTGGAACTGATCCTTGCTGAAGGTGCGGGCTTGAGAGGAGGCTATAGGTAATAGAACAGCTGATACATACATTTTAACCTAGTTTGTAGTGATGGAATGTTCATATGATATACACAATACTTGATATGATATGTATCAACTCTTGTTATCAAGTAAAAAATACAAAAATAGTTTTTTAGGGCTGAGAGCAAAACTTTAAATTTTAGTTCAATGACAAAAGTTATGCTTGGCTTAGGTTACAATTTGATTAGAATCTCAGGACTAAAAAACTAGAACTGAACTGGTGATAACTTTTAGCACCTGGCCACTAAGTATTCTTGATTCCAAACTTGACCCGATTGTCTTCAATGTCCATGCAACTAGATTTGAGACATCTAGATTACTCTTCTCAAAATTTCAGAACACTAACATTTCTATTGTATACTATTTAGTTGTGATTAGTAGTAAAACAATGGTTTACATCCATTTGTCATTAAATATGGATGAAAAGATTACGTATAATGAATGTTGTAATTTCACTAATTTAATTATTTCGGAACAAATTATAATGATTTAATCATTTTATTGTTTGTAACAAAAGTTTTTTTCCAAATATAAAAAAATATCTGTGAACCGTATTTGTTTAAAATTAATTGTTTTAAGTGAAATAATTCTCACTAAGCTCTACATTTGGAATTAATTTGAATAAGTATTCAAACAAATTGTTTTCTTTCTTACATTATTATTTGGCTTAAACTCGGTTTGGTTATATAGTATGTATATAATTTTGTATTGTTGCCAAAATAGGTGTAAACCTTAAGGTAAACATTTCGCTAAAAACATGCACTAATATAATTAAAATTTCTTATAAAATATTGTCTCTCAAAAGCTAAATCATAATCACCCTTCTTTAATACTGATGTAAAACTAGTTTAATTAATCTCTTTAGAATTTTCCTAAATCCACATAATTTTGCAGATGTATATATGCTAATTAGTTACACGAGGATCGAATGGATTTAAATGTATAAATCAAATTATTATCCTTATAATATAACAGGAGTTTTAATGAAAATGAAAAAGAACCAGAATGGCTTGGGCCTACTTCAAAAACTGATAGTTTTGCTGGCGTCCCACTTCAACCCATAAGCTTGCACAGAATCGGATCAAAATAATTCAAGTTATTTCATGGAACATTAAAAGATGGCCACCAAAGTAAATTTGTAAACAAAAGTCAATTACCAGCAAAAGAGAAGCTGAAGTAAAGTTTTAAATGGTCAAACAACTCAACTTTCCAGACAATAACAAAATATGTAGAAATAGGTTTTGTTTACAGCTAGATGCCTAACTTACTTTGTTTTGTTATAGCACATCAGACAGTCTATCGAACAGAGATCGTTGTCGAGTAGGGCAGATTTCATTGTATGATGGACCTCTCGCTCAATTCGGAGAAACAGGGAAATATGGAGATCTGTTTGTCTCTGCACTCAAATCCTATGGAATGCTTTGTATAGGACTGTATAGGTGAGTTGCAAACCTTTTACTGCCTATACCCAATTATTTTACATATCCACTTTCACCATGGTCTGGATATTGTAGGATTGATGTTTGCATAGATTTTTATGACAAGAAATTGTAATGTAAATCCTGGAATTACATTGAAGTGTTACAAAGCTCAGCTAACTGTTGTCACCCAAAGCTCTGTGGCACCTCTGGTATAAAAACAAGTTTACGTTGTTAAGTTTTTTTTTTTAAATTCACTATGCTTACAGTTTCCGGTATAAAAAACATCAACAATTTATTTTCAAATGCAGTAGCACTTTTCTAATCTAAAATTTGCCGATAATTCTTTGCCCCGATTAATTTATCTAACAGAGATTTTACTGTGTAAGACTTAATACAAAAATTCTAATTTAAAAAAAAGGAAAACATTCATATTCTATAGTGTACAATTCAGTAATGTGTTTAAGTTTATCCTTATGGCCGATTCCACTGCAGAGCCTTAATAGCTTTAAATGAATGGTAATATAACATGGAATATATTGGGTGGGCCCTTAAGTCAGTTGAAAATAGTGCAAAATTGTCATTACAATAAAACAAATAGTATGGTATAGATATAATATGTTGCAGACTAATCTAAAACACATTACTTTTTTAAGACAAATTTGACAAGGAAACACACATTGTATGATTTTATTTCAGTAAAAACATCCATTCGAATTCAGTTTATATACCCAGTTTCAAGTAGTTCCTACTGTAAATTCTCATACAGTAAATTCTTTTTATTATCATCTCATGTACAGTATGAAATTCATCTGCCTGAGCTCTTGGGAATGAAGAGGCCATTCGATTGATCCTCATATTTCAAACAAAATGTTCAACATGGGCCTTACAATATTGTTTCATAAAGTGCTAGTATGTCATCTTGCTATCATACCAGTTAAAAAAAATATTGATCAGTGTCCAATATTAGTTTGGTAGTTTTCTTTTGTGATAGTTGGATCAAAGAAATAAGGACTTATAAGCTTACCGGAAATTATACCCTACCAAACAGTTACACCAGGACCATATAAAATTGGCCCCATCACCAGTTGTCCATTATCAGATGTAAAAAACATAGTTGTCTCTATTCACATATCCATTAAATGTTAAGTCTTAAATGTTTATTGTCTTAAATGTAGAGTCTTCATCAGTCAAAAGAACTTTTTTTATATAAGTTTCTCTTCTTGTATGGATGATGTACCATTAACAAAGTTCCACATGTCTGTAATACTCATCTTCATTTAAGTCTTGACCTACACTAGGCCTATATGCTTTGGGTTTTCACAGTTTCTTCAATCTTCTGAAACTCCTTAGATGTCACACTACTCAAGGGACACTTTTCTTGTGGATTTTTTAGGTGACTACAAAGTACTCAGCTGCAACTTCCAAGTTTTCTTCTGCAGTACCAAAATGGGTTTATATGAACAAGGAAGATCGGCTATTAATTCAGTTTGCTCATACCTTTGATTGAGTTGGTGAGCACCTTGATGTGTTCAATTTCCATCATACATAGAATCATGTAGAGAACTATGGTTTGTTCTTCTACAGATAGTTTTATGTTCTACTAGTGGACCCGGCAATGCTTCGCTATTGCTTGATTTACCTAACCTAAAATTATATTCAGTTTTTGATCCAAATCAGTTGTTGATCAAAATCAGCTGTTTTAAGCTTTTCATACCAACAGCTGTTTTTTGTGCCCCTGATAAAATCAAAAGAAATCTTTCTTCTTCTTTCTTAAGATTGACCTTCCATAAGATTAACATTGAAACTTTGAGGGCCACTGGGGCGTAGCCCTAATGTCCTAGGACTTCGGTAAATGGCCTAAAACAATCCCAGGGTTAACCTGTGTTACTATGCAAAATTTCAAAGCAATCGGATGGACGGTTTGGTAACGCATAAAGGACAAACATACAAACAGACAAACGTACAAACAGACAAACGTACAAACAGACGGACATACATTGAATTTTATATATATAGATTTTCAAAGCTTCCCGTACACTGATACGAAAGTAACCTCAATTGAAAACAAATAGGTGTTTTATTACTACAATATGCTGTAGAATAAAACAACTGTAATAAATTAACTACAGCTGATTATTTAATCGTACAACTACTCACTGAACACAACTGCAATAATCAACTAACTTAAGGTTCAGATTATATGTATTAACAAGGGAAATTTGGTGACCTGGCTCAATGTATCCTCCCATTACAAGTATCTTCCACAGGATAAATTATATTTATTTAGATAATTCTTTAAGTTTGGTGACTATGTTATCACCTAATTGCAAGAAATTGTAACTGCTAAGCCCCTTCTTTAACCAACATTAACTTCCTATCTATTTCAGACAATTTCTTAAAATATTCATCTTGCCTTTCTTATATTATGCAAGGGAAATTTCTTCCATTTTTAAGCATTTTCAACATAAAATGAAATAAGTTTAAATGAGTATGTAAATAACACAAAAACTTAATTTGGTATTTATTGCACAGCTGTGATAAAACAGCAATTATTTACTAAGTACTTCTTAAAAGTGTAATTGAAATTTTTTTTTTAATAATTCAACTTAAATAGTTTCCGAGAAACATAAGTCTTAAACAAATTATTCAACTACTGCGTAGGAGAGGGTATTGTGCATAGTTCCCTATTCAGAAACTAAGCTTTCAATACTATACAGGGCCTTCCAAAAGTATCAGAACGGCTTTATATTTTTTAAATGAATACATGCAGTAGTATGCAATTGTACACCAATCTAAGGGCTTAAACTTAAGTTATGCTTAAAAAAGGAAAGCTGCAACAATAACCATGACTACAATTTTGAAACAGTTCTGTTATTTTAACATATATAAATTTTATAAATTTAAAATAGGTGTTTATTTCGGAACAGGTCCTTCTTTTTTTGATGTGGTTTGCGGACAAATTTTTAATTCAAATAGTACTTTAACTTGATATTAAACTTGCTCTAAGTTTACATTACAAATTTTCTTCCGTTATACAAATTGGAGGACCCTTAAATAGATAACATAGTCGAACCTCTAGGATCGGTGTAACATTGCACCCTTCTACATATTTTCGTTTAAAAAATATAAAGCTGTTCTGATTTAAAAAAAATTATTTTTATACTTACATCTTGCAGTCTTTATTCATGGATTATTTGAACTTTTTATCATACATTATTACAGCTTTTTTGGTTTACTGGTGTATTATCATCACAAGGCCAATTTAGAACTCACTCATATTCAGAGAACACTAATTCACAAGTCACAGACACAAATAAACATAAATGAAGTATTTAGTATATAGTTTTAACCTTTTTTTTTGGTTTAAAGGCGAAAAACCTGGGTGGTTATCATTGCCTGGCAAAGTTTTAACCTTATTGTCTATCAAGTTGTGTGAGGAGATTTTACTTACATTTTTTTATTATTTTTTTTTTTTATTTATCCTTTGACAAATTTTACATTTTGTATAGGACAAGTCAAGTATCAATTCACAGTAAATAATATAATATAGAGGCACCTAGTAATAAGCCTAGATTACAACAATCAGTAAACATATATCACAATACCCATACACACAAATACTTTAGGAAACCTCAACAGTTTAAAATTTATACATAAAAAAACATCTATAATTAGATCTACATAATTGTTCTGAAGTATATGAGATCAGCCATAAAATGCATTTCTCACTAAAAACAGAATAAATAAAACAACAAAGATATCCTACAAGTAAATTACAAAAATACATATTATTAATACAATATTAATAATACAAATCACTTGAACTTAAGAAATTATATTGTTTAATTTTTTTTAAGTTGTTAATATTCCACTCATTTGTAACAAATACACTTATACATTTATGTTATATTATCTACTTCGCCCATTCCTCCATGGTGTACAGCCGGTCTAATTTAAGAACAACATTTATACAAAGCCTTATATTATTTTTTTAAAGGTGCAAATAAAATGATTTTATTTTTTAGAATTGGATGGTATAAACTTCTTGACCCCAGGCAAGTAACGAGTGTGTATTGTATAATGGATTGACCACTAACACATTATTAGACTGTCTCTCTCTCTCTCTCTCTCTCTCTCTCTCTCTTACACACTCTTTCTTGTTAGTTTGTTAATAGCAATTGAATTGAAAGAAGTGAAAAATATTAGTTTAATGTTTATATTGTGATTTTAAGTTTGTCTACTACTTAAATGAATAGTTATAGTTTTGTATATTTGTAGATAATATATACTATAAAAAATACTTATTTTTATTTTTTTCTTTACAAAATATTTAAAAAAACATTGTTTTGAAATTTTAATGGCTATTTTAAATACTTCCATTATTTTAGGTGCTTTATTTAAAAAATATTTCTTTAATTCTTTTTCTTTTACTAGATATTAACAATAATAATTTTTTAAATGCCATTGGGTAATTGATAATTAATTTGTTAATTACATTTTTGTGTAACAACTCTCTTATTTAAGTTGGTTACATCCTTGGTTATGAACTCGATAAACCCTAGTGTTTTCTTTAACTTCGTTAGCAATTATTTACAATGAGCATTTAAGTATTTAGTTATACCATAGTACATGATATCACAGATAAAATACATTTTACACAGATGTATAATCTGGAATGAAATAAGTGTAATCCATTTTAGTTTAAAAAAAGCCAGTTGCTTGCCACGTCGAATAACCGCTTCACAGGAAGTAGACAAAACAATTCTCACTCCGCCCTTTATCAAAGAATTGTTAATGTTATCTCAGTTGTAACTAAAGCCACACAGGGTGTATTGATGTCTGTTAATTTACAGATTTTGACTTGATAGTGCAGTGTCTGGGTATCTGATCTTTTCTCTGTGATTAGATTAACCTAATTTCAAAAAAATATTTTGTGCACTTTTAAATATGTATCCACCAAGTAAACATTTAAGAATCCACTTGTTTATAAATATGATGTACATAATACAATTTGTATTTTTATGTAAATAATACTATCTTTGTGCCATTTAATGAGTCAAATTTTAAGTAGTTTGTAAATTTGATGACTTTTGCCAGTTTTGTTTTAATATTATTTTGTTGGATTCGGTAAAGACATTGGATTAATACATATTATATGCACTTCAATTTTTGCTTGTAGTTGTTTACTGTTTACCTTTTTATGCCCTACGAGACACTCATATTTAAATGTCTTATAAATAACACCAGTATGACATGGCCAAATAATTTAGATTGAAACAAGAAATGTACCTCATCCATTATGTCTATACTCATTCCAGTCATATTGATTCAGGCTTTGTTCCGAATCATTGTAAAGTGATCCATCAAACTAATAGAGTGTATAGGTCAGGACAAAGCAATTTAAATACATTATATATTGTACTTCGACCAAATTTTCATATAGGCCAGTTAGGTCGAATGTATATATATTTCATTTTTATGGACTGCTGTTGCAATAGTGGTAACAGGATGATTCACGGGTCAAAATTGAAAAAAAACCTTTCTATATACATGTGTCCGGAAAAGCTTCTTTTACAAGCTATCTGCCATTTTGTTTTTTTCAAAGTAATTTATATCTCTAGACGGCTTAACAGATTGATTTGAAATGTAAATTGTTTTGAAAAAACAATGAACTTATTGCAATAATCCGTTTAAAAATGGTGGTCATTTAAAATTTTTAAATGCGATTAACTCAAAAACAATAAGTTTTTATAAAAATCTTGTAGAGTAAATTTTTGTAGCCCGTTTGATCTGCTATCTAATTGTATAACTGTTAAAACTATTGTACAAAGTTTAACAGTAAAACAGTGTCCAACTTAATTAATTGGTCATGCAAATTGATTATTACCTACACATTGAGTCCGTCAAACTAATGAACGAGGTTTTACATTTATTTTTAATTTGATATTTTAATAGCTATACTATTTGATAAAAAATTAAGCATGCTAAAAAATGTACAGATTTTGAGTTATTCTTATTTAAAATGTTTAATGACCACCATTTTCAAACGGATTATTGCAACAAGTTGATTGTTTTTTTTTCAAACAATTTACATTCATATGACACCCGCTGAATTACCTTTAAGCATTACAGAACCATGTTATGTTAAAGAGGAATGATATAAATATTACTTGGTGCTGTTTGTATAGTACAGATACTGATATTTTCTAGAAAGTTTTTTAGTTCTAAAACTTTGATTTAAATGTCTAAAATACATTATTTGGTAAAGGTTTAGGCTGGACCTACATTGGTTGTATAATTCTTCCGATCCATGATAGGCAATGGTTCAAGATAAAATATCTTCCCAAAGCTTCCCAACAGTTTTTTGTCACACAAAGAGTTCATTGCAAAAATATGTTTGGTATTTTCTCAGTATATTCCTTTCATAAATTTAAGAAACATTTAATAAGAATACGTTAAAAAGTTGTGTTCTAGTTTTGGCTAATATTTTATATATACTTATTAATGTAATCATTTTTATACATTTTAGAAAATTAGTTAGTCAAAATGTGTACAACAATTAAGCTTTTATGGTAGCAAACAACAACTTTCAAATTTATTATGTAAGAGGAAGAACAAACAAGCCATTGATAGAAAAACTAAAATCATAGTTTTTTGGTAGTTGACTACACTATTCCAAATTTTATAATACTAGGCCTAGTTTTTCTTTACTAGTGGATTTATTACTTAATTGTTGATGCTCTTATGGCTGAGGCATCCAAATCTTGGAATCTCCTGTTAAGTCCCGATGAAGACCATGGATTATTATAAAGTTGAAAATGTATATAAAAAAGATTTTTTAGTGATCCTTGATTGTAAATCCTTTTCACTGGCAAACACTTCATTGATAACATTTAATAAACTATTGTACACCATTTTTTATACATCCTGAATGGTAAATTTACTTTACTTTTAAATTCACATGGAATTTCTACAATTACTCAATGAGAAGACAGATCAGGCTGCCAGGTTTAAACTTATTAGCTTGATCTGATTAGGCTATGGATGCTATCAAGAGTTGCCATTGTTTCCACTATATTATATGGAACACTGCACTTTATTTTGATATCTGATTCAGTCAGATTGGATCTGTGTCCAGTGTAGGTCCAGCCACAGAAATACAGTAAATAACAAAATTTGTTTTAGTCAGATTTTTTACTCAAATTTCTTAACTGATACTTTTAAATTATTATTTACAAGTTAGGCTTGGTTTTGATTTATTTTGTATTCTTCTAAATTTCTTTTGTATTAACATATTTACATTAAACGCATTATTTTTGCATATTTAATTGCAACCAATCTATACAAGTAAATTTCTTATTACAAACTAAACCATAACACATTAATTTATATTAACAATTGCAACAAATATATCTACTTTTCAAAGCGCTATTTGAGGAAAATAAATTTAAAATGCTTTTTTTCATTCTAAGTTGATATGTACTAAACACAATATTTGAGTATTTGGTTTATTTATTTGAACTTAATATTTATCAAATTTTGACAAAGTTTGGAACTAAAAATTTTTTGACTTTAGACATGAACTAGGTTTTTTGTTTTATGTGAATTAACTGTTGTGGTTATTATTATTTGTTGAAAGTAAAAGTAATAATAAATAGTGAGTGTAGTAAATATTAGTTAAACATGTTTTTGTGTGTTAACTTGGGGAGAGATGTTACATGCTGGATAGTCCCCGTAAGCTTTAAAACAGCAATACTTTAGTCATTGTCATGCCTTAGTGTAACTGTGATTAACTTGTTGTATGGGTAGATTTTACTTAAACAAATCAAGGTCAGATTAATTACAGATAGCTTATGTATTTCGTGCAAATAAAGAAGCTTACCATTTGATAATTCACATTTAAATAAATGGTGTAACCTAATAAGGAAAGACTATGTAATGAAAAAATTCAAATCAACTACTTTGATACATTATTTAGTTTATGTAAAATAGGACATTCCTTCAGTTCATTTGGAGAAAAATAGAAAAAATAACACAAAATACTCGTGTTATCGGTTTTTAAATTTTATATTAATTTTGATAGGATTCAGTTATCACAGTTCATTTCCGCTTTATTGATATGACATACAACTTATAAAGGCCAATTTATGATACACACGATCAACACTACATTGAATGATCTACCAAACGTTTTAAAATAAATGGCACTTTGTGTGTCCACACAATAAGCTGGAAGTGCTTAGGGTCAAAGTTAGAGTGCACCTTTTAGCTACTCTCTTTCTTTAGAAGGGATCTAAGAGATGGTTTACCCGAGGGGTGACACTGAATGCAAGTTTTTAATCTCAACCTAAGGAAACCTTGTTTGCTCTTAAACAAGTTATATTGACAAATAACTCTTTGAAAACAATGTTTATTACACTAGTTTTTGTGTTTTATTTAGGAAAAGAAACATTTTTACTGTACATTTTGAGATAAAATATTTTGGATTGTCATTTTGGTTAGTGGTGGTTCTACTGTATTCAAATTTTGAATATATTGAGCACATTCAATCAAGTGAATATTTATCACTAGGCTAATCTAGCAGAAGTTTGGCTCCACAGTATAAACTTAAGCGTAATAGTTCTGAAAGTCAGTATTACTAAACAGCTACGTTTGCATTTAGGTTTCGTGATACAAGTTCATCATGCGACGCTTCGTCAAAACGATACGTCATCACTAATCCACCAGATGACTTTTCATTATTGCCAACAGATCAAGTAAGTAAAAAAATATTTTTAGTTGCTTTCAATGAAATAATTTATTTGTAATTAAAGGTTTTTAACATGTTGTTACTACGCATACAAAAATATGTTTGCTTTTAACTTATTCACATTAAATACCTAATGTAATTAACAAAGGTACCATTTAGGAGCTATTTGCAGCTCGGTGATAAAATATACTGAGGTTGGACACAGTTTTGCCAACCTATTTGACATACGTCAATTCTTTATTTAATCACAAAATGTTATTATTACGTTTTACGAATTGAAAGCCAGTTGACAAATGACAAATCATTCGTCAAAGTTGTAGACTGGTTTTTTATTTTCAAATGCATTTAAGAGCTATTAAAATATCTGAAAGTGAGAGTTAGTGTATGGACAGGTAAAGTAAATACTTTAAAAGCCTCCTCTGAAACTTTTATTGAGGGATTTCTCAAATAAAATATTGGTATTATAATGTATTTTTTTATTTTATATTAATCAATTAATTTCCCCTCTTTTTGTAAAAAAAAACAAGCGATGCCACACATTGCAGCGCCAAATTTATAATAATAAAACTATAAAGTAGATGTTACTCCTTAAGATTTTCTGAAATACTATCCTACTTCAACAAACAAATTCTATAAATAACTGACTCCTTTTGTTTAACAAAACTTTATGTATATCCACTGTGTTTTAGTTATACATTTTAATACAACATTTCTCTTTTGAGAATTAACTTAGAGCACTTTAACTACATCTCTTTTCAATACAACTTAGAATGGAATTATTTTATATCTATTCTAGATGTATTTAGAAACAAAACTAATATTGATATATAAATTATTTAAACATATATCTTTTTCTCGGGTTAAAGAATTCCTGGCTGTTAAATAGGCAATCTTTTAAAACTACACTTAAAACTATTACAACAGGATTATTTAAAACTAATTTCTATAATGTCCCAAAGTCCAAATGTTCAGAAAAACTATGACCAATTGGTTAATTTGAATTTATGTGTTAGTCTATTCACTTTTGCTGGTTCAAATTTATTTATAATTTTTAATGTTGATATAAGAATTGTTTGGATATTACCTTGTATTTGAGGCTCTCTTTTATTACATTTACATTACTGTTTATTGGTTGTTCTATATGAATAATACTATCCTGGAATGTACTGGTTATATTTCTTCAAGGTAGGAACAATATGTTCACTGTTTCTTTATAAATTTTAAATGTAATTTAATGAAACTGGCAAATACGTCTGCACTTGGTGAAAACTAAATGAGAAGTACGAAAAAGGACGCCACAAAAATTTAAGCTATGGGGCTTTACAAGTAACTCATGGCCACCACTATTATCGTGTCTAATATTCTATTCTTAACAGGCATACTTCTTGGGTCACGTATACATTATTGAAGTGAAAACTTCTTTAGCGGCGTTGGGCACTTTTTGCTTGGGGAAAAAGCATTGAATTCGCGACCGTTACCACTCGAGATATAGTATGTATTATATATATATATATATATATATATATATATGTATGTACGCAACGCGAATATACTACATAGCACTTCTTATTGGGAGAGGAAAAAGCATCAAACTCGCGACCGTCACCGCTCGAGATATAGTATGTATCTATATATATATATACGCAACGCGAATATACTACATAGCACTTCTTATTGGGAGAGGAAAAAGCATCAAACTCGCGACCGTCACCGCTCGAGATATAGTATGTATGTATATATATATATATATGATATTTGTGTTATATGTATATTAAATACCAAAGTCAGCAAAGTCATTAATGTTTTAAATTATTTTATCCTTATTCCTCCTCCTCTAATATTAGTACGGACAAAAAAATATAAATTGGTCATAGAAGTTATCACTTCCAACGTGTGGTCTTAAGCACACTATTTAATTTTTTTTCCATTTAGCAATATAACGAACTTTAAATTACTTATAACTGTTTTTTAAACTCGGAAATGTCCATTTTTATATCTTATATACACAATGTACTTTCGACGTCATTAGCAAGTATAATCGATCCACGGCTTTTTATCGTCAACTATTTAACTGATTTAACCTTTATAGCTACAGTTTCTTTTACCATTACAACAAACACTACGTTCTTGGTTATGTTACAATATTCTTTTAATTTTTAACACTGATTACTTATTTAAACTATATACAATGCTTTTAAATCAAATCCTAATATTACTTCCACTAAACTGATTGAATTTACATCGTAAGAACAATGAAAACGTTCCTACTGCTAAACTTTAGGCTTATGAATAAAACTTGGTTGTATTATTTATTTGTTTTGAAAAAGGTAAGTTTAGTTCAATCTAGCTTTAACTAGTTGTGTATGGGCGTTTATTTTTATTTAATTATTATTCTAAAATCCCGAAATTACTTAAATTTTGTTTGAAATGATTTCTTGTCTGAATTCAAATTTTGAGGTTGTATTTACTTTCTTAGGTTTTATCTTTGAACCTCATATTTCATTGTAACACTTAGTTAGGACTCTTT
The DNA here is from genome assembly GCA_018207615.1 of Philaenus spumarius. Taxonomy (NCBI): domain Eukaryota; kingdom Metazoa; phylum Arthropoda; class Insecta; order Hemiptera; family Aphrophoridae; genus Philaenus; species Philaenus spumarius. Next base: position 311,525 of record JAGFPH010000697.1, read on the forward strand.
ACCTCTGAATTATTATTATTATAACCCTCTCATTGTACTAAAATGTTATAGTATGTTATACTTTATAAGAAATTAGTGTTTTATAATATGCATTCACTTTCCAAGAAAATATTTTGATGGTTAAAAGGTTTCTCTACACAGCGAATATTGGTTAAGTTTTAGGGCGAATAAATTAAACAATGGGAAAAATGGAGGTTTTGATATTTTCTTACTGTAATAATTGGGCGATTATACAAGAAAGAAGTTTCCAAATATCATTTACAAGAGCGGGCATTCTTAATAATAATTGTTAGAATATTTTATGTTTCAAAATAAGCTCTTAACTCTCATATTATACAGCTAATATTAAAGTTAATTTTTGCTACATTGAGTCTTTTTAGTTAATCTATTAATTTTAAATAGTAGAGAACTTTCAGATAGTGTAATGGTTACAAAAGCGGGAGTATCAAGCTCAATCCACATGTGATCCTACTTAATTTCAGGTCTTATTAATCGTAAAGGTTGAAACAACAATCGTACTAAGTATTTTACAAATTGTTACCCTGGTTGTATTCTGTGAGCGACAGTATTACATTTATTCTGAATCACATTTCACACAAATTCTCTTGTTTTTTAAATTCTATTTTATAAGAGTACTAACTAAAATAAAACAAAATAAATGTATTTTAGGCGTGAAGTTGACATCCACAAGTCATAAACATAAAGAAAATGTTTTACTGTCAATAATATTTTAATCTTAAATTTAAGTAAACAAATTGTGTATTCCTAGTAAATTTATAATGGTTTATCTTTTTATATCGCTGAGCTTCATGGCCTTCTTTTGAGAATCAGTTCAATAATAATTTATTGTTCTAGAACTACTGAATTTCATACTTACTTAAAAAAATAAAACTAACTCTTTTCTCAATTAATTATTTGAAATAAAATTAGTCTACATATATAAAATAAAAACTGCTGTGACATCACTAAAATATTGATGTCAATTTATGTCAATTGCCAATATGTCAATTGATTTAGTCAATTTATATTTGAATGACTACAACTATGAACAGCAAGTGTAACTTTCTGAAAATATCAAATTTCTGTTAAATTTTATATTTGTAGCGTATTAAACTTTATGAAAGACAAATAAACAAAAATAAACAATATACCACATTTTATACATCAAGTAATGATTTTGTTCGTAATAATATAATTATTTTATAAAGGAAGTAGCTTTTGGCATAGATCAGCAAATTCTCTCACCCCGTAACTTCTCTTAGTAACATTACTATTATTGTACTGTGGATGTTTAGCTAACCTGAGTTATATGGGTTTAAGGTATTCGTCTTGATGCAGTTCGACCCTGGCTTAGAATACAAACCTGCGACTAACCGAGGCAAAGAAGAAAACTCCTGACTATTGCTGTGTAGTGCTCTCACTGATGGTCCATACTCTTATATATAAACTACCAATCGTATCATTCCTTTATGTTTAATCCTTAAGTAAGTAGGAAAGTGTACGGAGGAAGTCGCATGCGTGCTTCCTTTCCTTTTATAAAATTATTTCAAATATTGTTTGTTTATTTAATTTTTGTCAAGTACACTTTACTGCGATTTGTTTCTTATTGCATGCTTAGATATAAGTTAATAATTAAAATAAATATGCAGCAGATTTATATCAAAATTGGGTTATTATGATAAAGCTGTTATGAAATAACGTAAATATATTAGATACCCCAATAAATATTGTTAGCTTTGTATTTTACATTATTGACTAACAATATTTTTATGAATATTTTAATTTACTATTCAATTTATTTTAAGTTTGTATGCAGTTAGTTGGAATATGTTTAATCATTTGCTTAAATAAAATATCAAATAATTATTTATGCAGTAATAGTTTTAAAAAATATATATATTTTTTTGTTTGTTTTATATTTATTTTATTTTATTATTATTTTCTAGATACAAGAAAAAATTTGCTAAGCACAAGTATAATGATATGTTTAGAATTTAAATCGTGGCATTTTAAAGAAGTTTGAAAATTCTGCTGAATATTTATTTCTGATTCAAGTTGATGATTGTGTTCGTCCTAGTTAAAATTCCTTTAAAACGATTGGAAGTGTTACAAAATATAAATGGGCCATGGAGAGTCACTACGCTAAGAAAATTAGAGACTTTAAAACAGAAACTAAATAAACTATTTGAAAAAAACTGAAAAAGCTGTCAAGCTGTAGTTGAAAAACTTTTTTTAAACGAGTTAAGTGAGTCAATATGCAATACAATTTGTTCTGTGAATATTTATAAAGTGTTTCTATCCCCGTAAAAAATGTACAAAACTGTTGTGTAATATAAAATAAATTGTTGACTTTTTATATACATGTAAAGTGAAGAAGTGATTTTGAGAACTAAAACTTCAAGAAGAAATGTAATTTTGTGGGTAATTGAACATTTCTTGTTTAACAAACAATAAGAAATAACCATCTTCATTTGCTCAGGTAATTTACTACCATTTTTATTACCATTACTTATGGTTTTTATGAAAATAGTCTCAGTTTATTGTTAAGAGATATTTGTTTCTACTTTTATTAGTACATTTTTAGTGTTAATCCTTTTTCGTACATAAGTGTGCTAACACAATGAAGAGAGCCAACTTAGTTGAAAATTAAACAAATTAATTTTAATATATTTGTTTGGATTAAAAAAGGCATTGTTAAAATTTAAATTTTGATCCATTCTTCAAAATATAAAATAATTAAAGTGGAAACATTTTTTTTGTCGAATATTAGAAGCTATATAAGATTTTTTTATGGGCGAAAAACCTTACCTGTTATCATAGCCTGCTGAATAATATACTTTATTAATACAATGCCGTGGCTAAAGTCAGATTTAACATAAATTGATCAAAATTTATGACCTATGTCAATGTTATTAATTAATAATTTGGTTGAATACCAAAATTTTATTCTAGTGAGAAAAGGCAGATAAGGAGTTTGATAGCTTCTCTTTTGAAGATAGGTTTATTAATTTGATATTTGGATGTTACTGAAACACTGATTTAATACACAATTTGTATAGTTACCACGTTTCTTCACATGATCCACTATCATGTTGTAACACACTATTGTGGTATAGAATACAGTAGTTCACAAATATCTTCAGATATAAAATTAACTCTTGATGATTATGTGAACCATGGTAGTGTACTTAAACTGTTACTGGATCACATCACTTAAATAAAGAGATAACTATACCATTGTAAGTTTGTCATTGAAATCTCTAACTAAATGATTCATTATTTGCAGTACAATATTTATCAAAAACATTTATTGCTAAACTTATTGAACTTATTGCTGGAGGTATAAATTAAAAGATTCAATGAAAAGTACTGTTTATGTAAGACACTTTTTATGAAACAGAGTTCATATCTACTAAATTAAATTTGAATTTTTTCTTTTAAAAATATATTTTCTATTAGTTTTTTAATAATTTGTGTTTTCCGTTTGAAATTGGTGGCCATTTTAAATTGTATAAACTAAGTGAATTGTTTGAAATCAATCATTTAAATTGCCATCAATTTGACATGTTTAACAATGATTTTCCATACAGGCATATAAAGTATTACACTTTGATACTTTATTTTAAATTTGTAAATACAATTTGAACTTTGTACTATAATCAGTATAAGATCTAGCAAATTTTAATTGATTAAAATGCTCACAGACAGTTTGTTCATTAAAATTTTTAATTTATTTTAACATCTTTAATTAGTCATATAAAGCAATCGAAGATATTTTTGATATTTATTGGTATGTAAATTATAACTTGAAGTAATGAGTTAAAGTCAGATAGGCCATTTCTTTTTTTCTTCTGTTTAGAAAGCACAAATTGATGATCATAGCGTAGTAAAATATTTGCCTAATATCAACCACTAGCCTATAATATTTTGTGTCCAAATAAGCCTCTGATATTTACCAAGTATTCTTAAAATGGTTTAATTTGTATGGTTTTTGGTTTGGTTTCTTTGTAGTTTATATGTAGTTAGGCATATTATACTTGAAGGAACTTGTTCAAAATATTGTATAAATTAAACTTTGTTACCTTTTTCCCAATGATGAAATTATTCATTAAAATTTAACACCATTGCCCACCAATGTTTAGAATTAATTTAAATTAACTTTTAATTATTTGAATTTTGTTTCTTTTTTGCCTGATTTGGACTAATTAATACTAGCGAACATATTTTAGAGATTTTCCTGTATTAATTAGTTTATTAGTTATTGGCATTAAGTAAACATTTGAATATAACTTGAAAAATAATAATTGATTTCATAATAACTAAGTAAATTAATGTTAAGATGTCTAAAAATGTAAAAGAAGCAAGAATACGAAAATCTAATTTTGATTAAGATATTTAAGAAATTCTGATATGAGATTCAAATCCTCAATAGGTATATTGTTCAGGTGTCATGTCAAGTGGGTTCAATATCATCATTATTTGAGTTCTACTCTAAAACACACTGACATTTAAATTGCTGAATGTACACAACAATGTTTAAATTATACTGAGCATTTGAGATTTCTCTTTAAATAAATCTATGAAATTACCCACAAAATAATTTCTTCGTCAGCATAATGTTCATAATGTTTATGATTCTACTCAATGTATGTATTTATTGTTAAGGCCTAAGCTAAAGAAAATTTGTTGTTTTGGAAAAAAATTACAAAAAAATTCAATGTTAAAAACTTGCCTTTAGAAACAATCATCGTTATTATCAGTTCTATTTGAACGTGTAGCGTAGCTTGTTGTTATATTTATAATTTATAATCAACATTTTTATTGGAACTATTAAAATAATTTTATCATGTTTTAATTTTATGTTCTTTTTTCAAAATGTTTTAACTGTCACGGATTGTATGAGTGTTCCTTTTGTCTCTCCCCTGCCAACCACCCATACAAATATTGTTTTGATAAATTTTGTAAGGTATTTTACATATGTTGAATCGAATGAGTATCATACTGGACTTTTATAATAAAATATGAAATTTGTCTATTTAATATAGGTCAACATTTTAAAAACTGAACAATTTTAACATTCTAATTATTGTAATATTATTTGAATTTCTGTTGACCATTCGTTATTCCCGAAATGTAGGCGTTACTAATCAATATTATAGGGAATGTAGTTATTTAAATCTCTTTGTTGTTTTGTTTGCTTCCCGTCGGAGGAAAGTATGTTTTCCATATATTATACAGACCTGTTACAAAACAATTAAATGATAGCCATGAAACATCCATGTTGTAAGATGCAAGAAAAATATTCTTTTAAAAATGATTGGAACTGTCATTCTAAATAATTTCTGTGTAAAAACTGAGGGGGAGGTATAGGAGAGTTTTTCACTCACTACAAAACAAATAGTTATCACTCGACTGATATGACTATATTATTAAAATTATGCCATGACGGTTGAAATATTTTAATCATTTATCTCAATCCTAAGAAGATTTACACTTTATACTTATCTTGAAATGGTTGGGATATGATTTTTTTTATTGGCAGCTGTCCATTAATATCTTTTAGTCTCTGAAATTTCATCAAATTTTTATGTATGGTTATTATCATTAAAAATTTATTTTGTATATTCTTGCTGGGTTTTTTGAGGACACAAGTTAGTTTCTCGATATAGTTTCCCTAAATATATCAATTTGTTTAAGTCTCTGCTGAAGTGGAGAAATATTTTTACTTTACTTCTGAGAATTACGTTAAACAAACGTTTAGTACTCTCATTTCTGTAAAGGTCATTTATCCTATAATAATCATTTACATCTCATTTTAAGAGCTAATACATATTTCTCTTGTTTTTGAAAATTAGGATTTGTGTGTGAATTATTTCATAAATCAAGACAAAATTTAATTACAAGTCCATTTTATTTATTTTCTTTTGAAGAATACTGTAACAGTTGTAATCACACATCTTGTTAAAGAGCTATAAATTATAAGTGTGATACACAAACTGACAACTGTAAGTACGTCTGGTAGGTCTCATGGTAGTAGTTTATAACTTCAAAACAAGTATAAAGTGTTATATTTCTTATTCCCTTATCCTCATTCTCATTCCCCTTGCACAAAATGTTTTTGTTGTGTACATTGCCTAATCGTTAGGTTACTATGGTTGAGATCTTGAGCCTCTCAAAATGCACTGTTGTTGAAAACGAGCTTTGTAGTTTCTATTCGCCTGTTTGTAAATGTTTATACTTGTAATTTATAAACGAAGCACTTTTAAAAGTTCGCTTGTAACATTTTTTTGTAGATATTTGTAAATATTTAAATAAAGTATTGCATTTAAATACTTTGCACAGTTTTGAAAACATTGCAAAGTAGCACTTTTATAGTCTATTTTTTTTGTATTTAAAATACAATATTTGAAAAAGAAAGTTTGTTCTGTAGAAGGTTTTGTGTACTATACAGATGCAATAGTTTACAAGAATGTGAAATGCATTAATATGTTTAAAAGTGCATTTTTGTAACAGTGAATAAAAATAATTAAAACGGAGTAAAACATGAACTTTAATTTATATGAGTTTTCTAACTCTTCTACAATTTATTTTAATTAGTTTCTGAAATTCTAGACGTCCCTAAATACATTGACAAATATACTAGATTTTAAACACTCCTTTTTGTTTTTTAGTTTTAAAACCATAGCCTTATACTGGTAGTCAGTTCCTGAATATGTTACTTTTAAACCTTGCTAAAGCGAGAGAAGTGTTTGTGTAAAAAGTTTGCATTTACTAGTAATGTTTACATAAATATTTTCATTAACTTTTTTATAATTTATAATAAAAATTGTTGAGCTCTCTTTATATTATTACTGGTCAATCTCTTATTCCTTTCTGTAATATCCGAAATTTAAATCGATAAAAATACAGAATAATTGAAGTTTTTAACAAATTGGGCTTGTCATTTGTAGAAATTGTATTTGATAAACATTTTTTAACTTCATAATATACAATAAACATAATGTTGCGAAGAGTTTGTCTTTTAAAATATCTCACTTTTTTATATTTTTTGAATCAATGCACTTTTTGTATACAAATAATACATTATTACTAACGCCAAATAAGACTATTTTTAAATTCTCCGCACAACGTACGATTTATGAAGATTTAAAAGTGGTTCGTTCAAAGCACGGCTTGAATCAACTCTTTCATGGTTAAATGTATAAACAATTTAATCGAAAAAAAGACAAAAGATTTGAATGTTCTAAACGACGTAATTATTAAGTTGTACATAACTTTCACCTTGTGTGTCTTGTTTATAAAAACATCGTTTGATCAATCATTTATTGTTTAAACAAATTGTAATATATCTAAATATGAACTATTTTCATTCAACAATAATAATTAAGTTTTTGTATATTTTTGTGAAGAGGTTTATTATGCTCATGATCCTTTATTGTTGCTAAATATAATGTTAATATATTTAATACCATAGTTTATTATATTTAGAGTTTAGAATTTAGAGTTGTATTATTTTTGTTGCTATGAAAATTAAAATTGTAAACATAAATACATTTTAAAGCACAACATAATTTGGACTTTGTAGTATTACATTCAGATTACATCGATTGGTTTTATATTTTAGAATTTAATTACAGAAATGTGTTCCAGTAAGCAATTAGAGTTATAACTACATAAATATTTATATTAACTAACTGTCATTATTTATAATTTTATACTTTGTTTTATAATTGTCATCACTTTGATTATAACCAAGTTATATTGCGTTAGTATGTCACTAATAACATTTTAAAATAATAAAATGCATTTTATGAGTATAAAACATTTTCCCAAAGCATTGGAAAAGTACCACTTCATCAGTATATGAATGCAGTGATATCCTGCTCCATACAGTGTATAATTTTATAAAAGGTAAAATAAAATAATAGAAATAAAGGAGGTAATTTTAATGAAAGTTGACGCATTTTAAATTAAAATTATATTTTGCATGTCAAATTTTTAAAAGTAAAAAAGAAAATGAAGAAAGGATATTAAAAATCTACTATTATAATGTCCAGAACATTTTTAGGCAAGAAAACATTTTTTAGAAAACAGACATTTTTTTCTAATATTTGCAATGGTTACAGAAAAGTCAACATAATTAACAGGTCATATAAACCAAAAATCCGACCTTATATTTATAAAAAAATAATCACTACAAATTATATTCTTAAATTTACAAAACAAATCAGATTTTCAAGATGTCTCTAAATCAAGAAATAAATAAAGGTATTTTAAAATCAAGAATAATGTTAAAAAATAGTATTACTGTATCTTAATTTTAATCTGATGAAGTGTTAAATTAATTGGTTCTTCTGAAAAGTTTTAGAATCATAGTAATATCAAAACTTTATTTAATAAAATACAATTAAATAAAAGATAACTGAATTATTCAATTATTGTAATTTGAATTTTAGAAACAATATTTTTTTAAATGAGGTTGCACTTTTAAAATTTATTTAAATTATAATATTTTATATATAGTAATATAAGTATTTAATTCCTATTAAAATTTCATAAGCAAAACTTAATATTTTTCATATTAACAAAACATTTATTCACCAACGTTTTTATCTGCATTTCGTGAGATTTTCTTTTTGATACTACTAATTTGTTATTTATATTCTTTCTTTGTTATTGCTTCACTTCAAAATATGATTACAACAAAAACCAAACTTGTAGTTCAAAATCCAAGTCAATTTTGTATTATTTGAATGGATTTTTATTTCTTATAATGTTAGGTATAATACAGATTTTAACGTTTATAAAAACAAGACTTAAAATAATGTAGTTCCATATTAATTCAATTGTGCTAAATAAAAATAAAATTATGTGTAATAATATAAATTGTAAACCATATTATTTTTAGTTATATTAGGTGTTTTTATTTTATTTCCTGCAAAATGTATTTGTTACATCACAATATTAAACTCATGTTTATACAAAATTATGTTAAGAATATTTTGTACAACCTGTAAATATATAACAAAAAAGATTTTTCAGAAATTTCAAAACCCAAGAAGAAAGAAGTGTAAGGAGGCGGTGGTATTATTTAACCCAATTATTAAAATAACCCATTTGTTCTACAATTAAGACTAGCTGCTGTGAAGAGCTAGCTGTGT
>JAGFPH010000697.1:320695-339484 GCA_018207615.1 Philaenus spumarius
AGCTGTGTGCTACCAGCCTGACATTCCTACACACACTGTCTGTCTTCCCGAAACCTGGCTTGGGTTCACCTTCCAGGGCATAATTTTGGTAGGGGAACTTTCTGGAGGCTTCAGAGGGTAGTTTTACATTACCAAACTAAAAATAACCAATTTGGGAGCGTTTTCAAATTAAAATTTTCCTTCAGTATTTTATGATTTTTTACAAGATTTTTTAAGATAGGCTTATTTAAAACTCCACGGAGGCAAATAGTCATAAAAAGATACATAACTATTGAGCCTGACTTGTGAGAAAGTAATTAGATAAAATAAAACATGAACACATTAAACCTCACAACAAATAACTGGGTTATAGTTTGGTTATTGTAGCCCGAGCATCACTGAGAATGGCGACATTGTCATTGAAACACGTTTGAAGTTACTAAACGTATTTGTTGTGAGATTTTGTGTTTAGGTTTTATTTTATCTAGTCTTAAGAAGAATCGTTTTAAATCTTGCTATTCAGATTTTGTATATGTTTAACAATAAATGTCTTAGGTACATATTACAATTACATTGCATTATATCTAAAAAAGACAAATATTGAATCACAACCAACCCGATATTTTTAACTCAAGCCCTCCCCTCGTGGATCCGCCCCTGAACAATTCAGCACATTTCAATGAAGCCTACACGCATTAACTCAGAGATCTAACTAGGTCATGGCCAAAACTTACTGCAATATTATTGATAACTGTAGACCTGCCATGTCACATCACCCCCTGCTTATTTTAGAAGATTGTCCTCAGTCTTCCATCCTGAGAACTAAACTCTGAAAACTATCCACTCATGCAGTTGTGAACCCTTGGCAATCCCCAACCTTCTCCTAGAGGCGAGTCACCAAGAGTGATCAGTTCATGCACTCCTTTCAAAGGCTTCTTTGTCACCCCCATTCAAAGTAGGAGGACCTGATCCACACTGCAAGATCTTATGCTGCGTTGATCAATTGGAGCTGATCTTCGATCACTGATCATGGGTGTTGATCTGTCAGAGTGGTGTGATGTGTCGCGTTGGGTTCTATAACGATTCTTTAAAAAAATTACTTAGATCTCTTTATAAAAAAACAAAATTATTTCCATTTAGACCAAGAAAAAACAAAATTGAAGGCTCCACTGGACTTGCTAACTAATAAACAGACAAAACAAGTAAAACCTGGATATAAGGAACCTGTATATAAGGAAATCCTCAATGAAAGGAATAAAATTCCCGGACCCACCCCCTTGGGGCCCAAAAACCTCTTTGTAAGGAATTTCGTTACTTTTATGTAAGGAATCTCGGCTGGCCAGACTTTGCCTCTGTGTAAGGAAAATTTCCAATACGCTACCTCTGTGTAAGGAAGTTCTCCCTTCCCCTTCATGAATCATTTGTTGTTTGTTTTCCTAACCTAAAACAATTCAGTTTAAACGTGTTCTCGTAAACGACATGCCGAAGCGAAAGTTCCTCTCATTAAACCAGGAGTCAATTGAAACTGCGTGTCGCGAAGGACATGGAAAAGTCAAACGGACCCGACCTGCGGAATTCCCTTCAATCGAAAAGTGCCTCGTGGATTGGATCAATCAGTGTAGCAGTCAAAACATTCCAGTAAGTGTAGCGTTAATCAAAGCTAAAGGACAGAAATTTGCTTCACAGCACACCATCAAAATCTTTGTTGGAAGCAATGGATGGCTGGAAAGTTTTAAGAAGAGACATGATGTGTCATACAGACAAATTTGTGAAGAGAGCAAAGCTCTTGATGGTGAGGTATGCAATCAGTGGATAGCAGATTGTCCCGCCCTATTGTCTAGATGACATCTTCAGTGCTGACGAGATGGCGTTATTTTTTAAATGTCTTCCTACCGCAACTTTTACAATAAAAGGAGAGCAATATCATGGGGGTAAAATGAATAAGGAACGAATCACGGTATGGTTAGTGCTAACGCCAGCAGAACTGAAAAACTTCCATTGCTCGTTATTAGAAAGTCTACTCGACCGAGGTGATTCAAAAACATAAAAACTCTCCCTGTCAGTTACAAAAACAACAAAAATGCGTGGATGACGAGGCAGATATTGACTGACTGGCTGAAGAGTATCAACACATCAATGAAATTATTGCAAAAGCGTAAAATCATCATGTTCGTCGACAACTGCACCGCTCACAAGGATCTTCCTGAATTGGAATTTGTGCAAGTGATTTTCCTTCCGGCCAATACCACCAGCAAACTTCAGACCGCAGCCAACGAACTTGGGGATCATAAGAAACTTCAAGGTTCATTACCGAAAAGAAGTGGTTAGCCATGTCATTAATGCAATTGAAACGGTCCAGTCACCTGAAATTAATCTTTTGCAGGCAATGAGATTTGCTAAGAAAGCATGGTTTTCCGTCTACAAACGACTATATTAAATTACTTCGAAAATCAGGTTTTGTAGTCTTTGATGAATCCAGCTCCAAGGTCATAGATCCAGAACCCCCCAGCCTAGAAGTCGAATGGGTGCAGGTGATGGAAACCCTACCATCGTGTTCTGGGGAGGAACCAACATTTGATGATTACGTTGATGTTGATTGCGGCATCATGATAACGGGCATGAGAATGGATAAAGAGATCATCGCTGAGTTCACCCATACTACGATCGAGGTTTCGGATGAAGACGATCCTGCAGAAGACACTCCAGTGCCTACGAGGAAGGAAGCACTTCCAAGATTGGCCACTGCACTGAAGTTTTTCGAGTGTAACGTCAGTGATCCATCATCGTTTGATCATATGTGGGAGCTCGAGAAACTCATTAAAAGAGTAGAAACTGATAGCGTAAAACAAACGAAAGTGACTAATTAATTTCAGCAGTACAATTTGTGAGTTTTTCAAATTTAGTTTTCAAATTACATTCAAATATGTATACGTATTTAAAATATACATTTTTCCAATTCAATTTTTAAAATTCATGATGTACCTACCTCTATATAAGGAATTTTTGACAGGTAAAACCTGTATGTCAGGAAACCTGGATTCAAGGAAAATCTGGATATAAGGAAAAAATATTCTGGCCCCTTGGGATTCCTTATATCCAGGTTTTAATGTATTTCATGAAAAAATCTAAGAATTGCATTTATAAAAAAAGTTTCAGACAAAAGATTGTGGAAATATTTAAAAGATTTACAATAATTTTCAGTGGACTGGATATTGTGTCTACTAAGGGAGTAGTGAATATTTTGTCATATGACCTCATTTTGGTTAACCCCTTGCAGTAAGGGTTGGTTGTATCAAACATTGTTTCATCACCACAATTTTACAGTAAATCTGAAAAAAATTAATACTAAGGAAGTTATGAACTTCTTTTACCTTCAATCCCTATTTTTTCCACCCGTTGCATTAAGGGTTGGATCTATCAAAAAAAGTTTCTGACAAAAGGTTTTGATAATATTTAGAAGATTTACAATAATTCATACAAGTTCAACATTACTTAACTATTAACGTTGATTTTTTTAAATAATGTAGTATCATAAAATGGCTGCGGTATTGATGGGGGAGGGAGGTTAACCAATTTTCTTTATGTCAAAATTCTTGTCTCAACAGGACAGTGATGTATCTCATGACTATTGGTCCTATTTGAAAATTTTGAGTTACCAAACCCTTTTGACCAAAATCGAAAAATGAAGGCACACTATGGAAGCTATTCTAACCTGAGAAAATTCAGATAAACGGAATTCAGTTGTATCAAATTAATGTTAAATTGTGAGGGAGTGAAATCTGCTTTTTCACATAATAATATCACATAAATGGTCACCATTTTGGTTAGGAGTGTCCTAAAGAATTTTCTTACTGTCAAATTCTTGTTTCAACAGGACCCCCCCCCACCATGTCAACCCCTATCGACCAAAATTGAACAATATTACGTTTCTTAAGCAGCCCCTCATTGCAACGAATATTGCCGCAAACAGCATTTAGCTATCTTAGCAATTAACAAAGATAAAGGATTGAACAAGTTATTTTTCAGCCACTTTGTATAACTTAGTACTGTAGCACTTCTTACCTTTAGACCAGTCAATAGAGATTTTTGTATGCTAAAAATTTTTACAGCAAACCGATTATGTTATCACTTGAATAGTTTGTAGGTAAAAATACCATCTTCGGAAAGAATTATTTTTTGTTGTGGAATTATTGAAACAACAAAAATAGAGTACAGTTAATTGATTAGGGAACTTCCCCGATGCTATAAGTTAGTAATCCAGTCAAATAGTGTTTTTAGCAAGAAAGTTTTGGGATAGTTTTGGTTTCTTCCATTTTTTATGTTTTTTTGGGGTGCTGAATCTGATTCTGAGGTTTGCCTACAAAATTTTGTGACGCAACATTGAAAAAATGCAAAAAGGTGTAAAGAATCTTATGTTTTGGCAGTGTTTTGCTTATAACTTGAAAAGTATCAACTTTTTGTACATACAATTTCCTACAAATTTCATTCCATAGGTTTTTTTCTCCGACAAACTGTTAGGGCTCAAGCGCAAATTTAAAATTTGTATATTTCAGTTGTCTCCCCAAAAACCCACTTTCACTCCAAATTTGTAGTTTATTATTAAAGGCTGTCAATTAGTGAATTCCTTCCAGTTCTCTACATCTACATATATATCTTATTTAGATCGTATACATGAAGATACACATAATTGTTTTTTAAATTACATATAAAAATGTTCAGTTTAAAGTCCAAAATTATACAAATTTTGTTACAAAAAAGTTGAAATTCCAAAGAAATATCTTGTAAAATGATTAGCCTACATTTTATTTAGTCGAATCAATAGAGACTCAAAAAGGGGGTCTACCTTACAAAAGGTCCGGTAGTCCTGAATTTTTTATATGTTGTTTGGGACCATTAGGTAGTAATGAATCCAAGGTTTCGTCATCCTAGCCCCATGGCAACTTTTGTTATAAGCTAAAATCGTGAAATTTTAGCACTGTTTTTCGGATTTTTACCTATAACTTCTTTCCTTTGCATTTTCTCATATACTATTAGAGGTACCGAATTGTAGAAGACTAAATTTCCAACAAATTAGCTTATTTAATTTTTTTTGTACGACCAATGGTTACCAAGATATGGGGCAGCGAAAAAGGGGTAAAATCTCAAGTTTTGCAAAATTTTAACTTTCTTGCCACTTTTACTCACAAAACCTGAGTGAAGACTTCATTTTAGAGAAATGTTGCTCATATAATGTAGAACATTAAATTATAAAAATACATGCCTCAAACACCTTGAAACGTCAAATTCTGAAAAGCGGGGTATATTAAAGAAAATTATAAAAATGTAATTTTTGTCATTTTGGCCCAAGATTGTTATAGCCATTCCACTGATGTTCAACGATCTACGTATACATATTGTACATCATGTGTGTTATACATATATATTTTTTTGCATCATCTAGTTATGATTACCTACTAAGAAATTCTGATAGGGAGTGAAAAATTATCAACATATATTTCCAAAGTTTTTTTAGATTATTATATCTATTAAACCAAAGCAATTATAATATGGAAGTCGATAATAAAAACGATTAATAAGAAATATTACCTTAAAAAAAATCTGTACACTATTTACAGGCGAGAGCGTTTGACAGCTACTGGAAATGTGGGAAGTTGGGATTGTTCGGGGGCCTCCTGTTCCAGTGAAAAGAGGGCATCGTCTTCATCATCATCCTCGAGCGAAATAACAGGCCTGTTGTCACAGAACTGTCCATAGCAATATTTAAAAAAGGTAGAGCAGTTGAGGCCCGATTAATGACACCCACAAGCCGAGGCAAACCCTGTTAGGCACTTGCACAGAGCAAGGTATTTGTTTTCAGCAAGAAGAGAGGAGCAGCACCCCCTGGTTGTCATTATAGGTTGTAAACCTCTTCTCCCCCTTGCCCAGCCCCACTCTAATGGATTTTTTGTTATGCCCTTCCACGCCAGTATTTGATGGTAACACCTTAATGAGTGGTAGTGAGCAGCGTCAGAGGTTGGAGGAAGGTTTGCAAGGTTGACTTTGTCAATAATAATTGTCTTAGCCAAACAGAGACTTTCCAGAGACTGTTCGGTCTCAATACCGTAAGGTCCTTCCTGTCATCCCTTTTATCTGGCTTGAGCTTTTTTATGTATAAGAAATTTGGTTCAAAATTTCTTATTCATCTTATGTCAGCTCTTGGATTTGATTCGAGTCATCATAAGCTACAGTTATTGGAGGCAGCATCTATTACTCAGCCACAACCACCTCTGATAACACCCAACAATGATGCTTTCTGTCAGCTGGTGTTTGACAATGCTGTCTTTAATGTCAATAAGATCGACGGGAAGGGCAAGTTTCATGCCATGAGTGACTTCATTAGATGCAGCAGGGAGAGGGAGCACCCCAGACGTCATTTATTCATCCTCGTCCTTCAAATTTCACTTCACAGAAAACCTCCTCCTCCTCACTGCCATCAGTGGATGTGATACAACATCTAATGCCTTTGGGTTTGGGAAAACCAAATTTTGTTCTCTATTTCAAAAAAATCAGCCGTTGATAGAGGTAGGGACACAGTTCACTTCTACTGGTGCCTCAGTGGATGACATTTCAGAGGCAGGGGAGAGGGTTATGGTTGCTCTCTATGGTGGGTAGACCAAGCTATCTCTGGAAAGTCCCGTTTGGCAAACTTCAGTCAAATTGTCAAAGCCAACCATACAAAGCTGCCTCCAATCTCTGACGGTGCCCACTACCACTCATTAAAGTATTACCATCAAATAATGGCGTGGATGTTCATAAAAAAATCCATTAGAGTGGGTTTGGGGAAGGGGAAAAAAAGTTTAATAATGACAACCAAGGATTCTGTTTCTCTCTCCTTGCTGAAAGTCCTGTGATAACAGGTCTGTTATTTTGCTCGAGAATGATGATGAAGACAACGTCCTCCTTTCACTGTAACAGGATGCCCCCCAAATAAATCACCTACAGATGTTTTTTAAGGTAATATTTCTTCCCACTGATTTAAATAAAAACCCGAACCACAAAACAAGGAGCAAAAACTATAACTAAACAACTAAATTGTAAGTTAAGTTTAATACCTTACCCTTATGTACATTTCGATGACATGGTCATCATCCTCAGAGGGTTTTAACACTACTAAAGTATACATAAAATATTACAACCTATATATACTGTACACGCCCTCCCCCCACTCCTAACCATACCGGTTAATCCAAGACCGACCTGGTGGGGGTGGGAGAATGGGAGGAGCCACATTAAATCTACTAATATGTATCTATTATTAACAATAAAAACCAATTTAACAATAAATTATAAAACTATTAAATTCAAAAAATAACAAACTAAAATATTTTAGTTAACTTATATTTAAGTTAAAATATAACTTAACTTACAATTTAGTTGTTTAGTTATAGTTTTTGCTCCTTGTTTTGTGGTTCGGGTTTTTATTTAAATCAGTGTGATTTTGTCGCCACAGTGCTCTTTTATTTGTTTAAGTAATATTTCTTATTAATTGTTTTTATTATCGACTCGGTACCAGAATTTCTAAGTAGAATAATCATAACTAGATGATGAAAAAAAAAAAAATTAATTCACATGATGTACATACATACTGTTTGTACAATATGTATATCATTAACAATACCAAATTACTGGAGTTCGATGAACATCGAGGAATGAACCCTATAACAATATTGCGCCAAAATGACAAAAATTCCCTTTTCCCATTTTTATTTAAATTTACCCCCACTCTTCGGAATTTAATGTTAAAAAATGTTTGAGGCATGGATTTTGTAGATTATTAAATAAATGCTCTACAACTTTTATATGAGTAACATTTCTCTAAAATGAAGTCGTCACTCAGTTTTCGTGAGTGAAAATGGCAAGAAAGTTAAAATTTTACAAAACTAGAGATTTTACCTCTTTTTCGCTGCCCCATATTTCGGTAACCGTTGGTCGTACAAAAAGAAATTAAAAAAGACAATTTGTTGGAAATTTTGTCCTCTACAATTCGGTATCCATAGTAGTATATGAGAAAATGCAGAGAAAAGAAGTTATAGGCAAAACAACCGAAAAACAGTGGTAAAATTTCACGATTTTAGAGTATAACAAAAGTTGCCATGGGGCTAGGATGACGAAAACTTGGATTCATTTTTACCTAATGGTCCCAACCAACATATAAAAAATTCAGGACTACCGGACCTTTTGTAGGGTAAACCACCTCTAGGGGTTTACTCGTAATTTTTCCAGTACCGGAACGCTGCCGGAAGTGACGGAAAGTTTCGGAATTTGTTTTAAATTTTCACTTCTAAAACCCCTACTTTACATATCTTTGGTGAGTTTAAGATTACAGATAACATGCTTACTTTAATAAGAAAAGTACACATTTATAATGTAATTATTTTTGTACTTGTATGTAGCACGAAGTAAATTTTAGAGGCACATACCATTTTAAGCAAAAACTTGGCAAAATGTTTCTTACTTAGTCAAAAGCCTTTATAAGAAATTTAAATCCTCGGTAAAAGAAATTACTTTTCTTAAAAAAAAACCAAAAAAAACCAATTAAACACTAGCAAGCTTATCACAAGAACACAGCACACAAAACAGATGCTTGTTAGTGAATTATTCTAACGACATTCAAAATTCACGAAACTAAACAACATCACAATGTCACTGTCCAGCTACTTTCTAGTGCAAAAGCAAATGGTGAATTGCAAAATATCAAAACCTAATTTCAAAAGAAGATATTTTTTATATCAGGGCTACACAGGCAAATCAAAATCACCAAAAGGCCTATATCTTTCCCAATCATTGCCACATATTCATTTGACAGGGAAAACATAAGAGCTTTTGTGATACTTAGGAAATCAGCATCCTCCACAGCTTACTGTGAATCAATTTTTTACATTATCAAATTTTCCATTAGAATAGATGGAATAACCAATTTCCAATATTGGAATAACCAAAATAGAATTAAACAACCAAATATTATTAAAATTTGAACTTTTACCTACATTTTTCTCGCAGGCATTTTTTACCTGACCAAAAAATACAAAAGTTTACCGCTTTGTATATTTTCGACTACACAACCATAACATAAGAAAGTTTATTAATATAAAATACATAGTTACATTTGTTTTAAAACATTCATACTTACATTGTTAGAGTCTTCATGATCTAACTTAAAATTTTGTATAAGAATAAACTATTTTGTAATATGTTATCTAATTTTTACAGAAGTTTTAGTTTAAACGTTACGTGCGCTCGAATTAAACAATGTTGACGGGGGTCACTGTGTGACGACACAGCTTCAACTATATCAAAGCCCACTAAAGAATACCGTTGCGAGGCGGCCATTAGGATGGGCGCGCAGCATTGCCATATCTACTAGCCTCGAACACTCCTGGTATTTACCGCTCGAGGCTTGATCGCACTGTTTAAAGAATTATAAATGTGTTGAGTCAGCCGCAGTCAGTTTGAAGCGTGGGAAGAACGTGACAACGTCGTACTACGGCGATTGGAGCATTCAAGGTCTCGGTGTACACAAGCCCATCCCTCAATGGTATTCTTTACTGGGCTTTGATATAGAGTACATTTGGGTGGTATAGGGATCGAGCATACCTTGCAGCTCTATAATACACCTTGCACACCCAGTGCTTTCAAATCAACAGGACAGTTTCACTTAATGTCTCAATTGTTTTTTGCTATAATCCTTTGAATAAACGTCATATAGAGGAGGCTGTTGTTCGATAGCGTAAATAAATGTTTTTCGTGTAAAACATTTTCCTACTTTGAAGTACACAATAATCACTTTGAAATAAACAGTAATTAATAGAACCAGGACAAAGTAGGCCTCTCTGGTAGCTGCGCTGCGAGTGCGTGTTGACAGCGCTCCATATAACTTGATTCGGTGTTGTTAGCGCCGCATCGTTAACGCTTCAGTCCGCGATGGCAACGCTCAACGTCCGGTTAACGCAGATTCGCCAGCGTTGATAGCGCTCGTTTAACATGGCCTACATGGTAGTTCCATTTACCCACTAACCGACGTTAACGCGACGTTGAAAACGCGGCGCTATCAGCGCTTGTATAACATGGCCCTAATAAGGCAGCCCGCTGGGGTGCTGGTTAGACCGTCACTCAAGGTCAGTGCGGGATGATGCGGAAAAAATGTTTATATTGCACTATTGTTTGACTGAAGCCTGTCACCATTCACTTTAAAAAAATATGTAATGTTTCAAAATTTGTGACAAGTTACAGAACTTCCATACATTTAGATTTGATTGAATATATACAAAAATATATTTATTTAATTTCTAAATGAAATCCTTGGGGCCTATAAGCCAAAACAGCTACTATATATATATATAGTCTGACCTGAGCTTAACCCCCCCAGCCAAATCCTGGGTGCGCCACTGAGAACAGTTGAAACAAGTCTATATTGTATTCAAAATAAAAGTAGGAGACAATTATAGTCTTTAATAATAAATTCGAGTTTTGGCGTGAAAAGTGTGTTTTTGGGTAGACATCCGAAATACGATAATTTTCAACTAGCGCTTGAGCCCGAACGGTTCGTCGAAGAAGAAACCCTAAATTGTAAAATTTGTAGGAAATTTTATGTTCTTTCATTTTTAATAGGAAGGTTATTTATGAAAAAGTTGATATTTCTCGAGCTATAAGAGAAAAACCGCTCAAAAATTAGATTTTGTACCTTTTTTTGGATTTTTTCCATGTTTCGTCACGAAATTTTGTAGGCAAACCTCAGATTCGGATTCAGCACCCCTAAAAACATATATAATGGAAGAAATGAAAACTACCCCAAAACTTTCCCGCGGGGGCTCTTTTGAGCACAAATTGACTGTATTGCCAGTAAAGTAGCCAGCGGCGGAGAAGTTCCCCCATCAACTCTAATCTACTTGACTCCGACCCATGAACCGAGCGTTTAGGCGGTTTAGGGTCGTGTTTGGGACCACTTTTAACCAGCTTCTCAGCATGTTTAGGGAAATCTTAAATGTACGTTATGAAGCTCATGATCTCTTCATTCAGAATTCGATTGAAAAATTTAAATCGGTTGTAACAATTCATTTATATGTATCAAATTGTTTAAACAGTGATTATGCAAAACAATCCGACAATACATCCGACATTGCCCACTTTCTGCGTGATTAATCTACAAGCCATTAAATGTTATTTTACACAATTCCAAAGCTTTAACTTTTAAATTGTAGAAATTTTGAAAAAAATGTTTTTCCGTGTTTTTAAATATTGCCGGGGGGGGGGGGGGGGGGGGGGGTATAAGAAGTCAAAAACAACATTGCCGGGGGTCTGAGGAATTTAAAAAATATGTAACTATGAAATAGTTGTTTTAATACATTTTTAGGCTATAAATCTTATTAAAAGAGCAATTAATTCTTGTACATTTATAAATTTATTTCGGGGATCTCGCTAACGGCTCTAACGATTTGAATGAAAATTTGCATATAGGGGTTTTTTAACGTCAGGAATCGAATTCGCTAGGTCTTATGTCTGCAAAAATGCGCTAAGTAGGTATTTTCGCCTATGTAAACTCTGAACTTCTTTTATATACCACCTTTAAAGTCACTAAGTAGGCGAATAGATACAATCCAGATGTTAGTTAATTGTAGCTCCAGATGTTTATATACTATTTAACAAACATAAATCATTAACAATGAATCAGGGGATATAATGTTCAACTTATTTCTTTATTCAAACACCAAACGTAACTAAAACATTAATTTTGTGCTGTTTTAACCGTTCTTTTCACCAGTGTCTGCATTCTTTGTATTTCTTTAAAGGTAATATAAATTATCTAATGATTATAATTATTATTTTTTATTTCTAAAAATACTGAGCGATGCTCGGTCACCCAGGTACTATTATCTTGAAAGAGCAAGAGTTTCTTACAGAATAAAATAGTTCGATCACACAGCTGAACCGCTGACGTAAGTTTAGCGAATTGCAAAAATTAAATTTATATGTTTTAGGGTTTCAACCAACATTTTAGAAAATTGGTCTACTCGCGAAGGAGCTGAATAGCTGACTGCGTGTATGAAATATATTAGTAGAATTTGTTTGTACCTAAGCCTTCAGTTTCGACTCACGCGATGCTTCGCAGAGAATGCAATTCGTCCTTGCGGCCTTATGGATTGCTTCGCTTTGTTGGCAGCGTACAAACTCAGCTGTTGGGCCTCGGATCAGAATATGCCCCCACGTGGATTTGAACCCATTACTTTATCGGAATTTTACGTTTTGTTCGATTTTAGGAGAATCAAGCGAGCTATAAGATCGTGTAAAAAAACAAAATGTGTAGAATAATATTCTACATTTATTTTTTTAGATAAAAGTCTAAAAAAGTTTCACTATCGTAAGAAAAATCTAAAAAAACAGTTACTTCTGGTCAAAAAACGTCTTCCGGTTGTTGGATTTTTGGTTAACTAACTCGTCCGAGCGACGTAGACAACCAACGTGTGTACAAAATTTGGAACAAATCGGACTTAATATGCGGTCGTTAGAGTGCAAATACACATATATATATATATATATATATACACACACACCCCCACACACCCACATATATATAACTATATATGTAATAATTTAAATGAAGCCCCTAAAACCTGTTCTGGGGACCATGATCAGTGCTCATTTACTACTCCCGACCTTTATTTAGTCTTACCATAAGGGCCACTGCAATAGCTCATCTTTCCTATGGAAATTCCCTAATAAACACTAATCATTAGGGTTAACAGGAACAGTACTAAAATCAGTAACTCCCCAACACGGTCACTAAATCCACGGTACATATTTCATGGACAAAACCTATATCTGTAGTCTACTTACACCAAACCAGGTTTAACTTATATGAAACGAAAATATAGAATTTACCCTAAAATCCATATAAACATCAATGTACAAGTATATCGATTTGTACTAGACATATCGATTATAAAATATTCTTGCTCATTGGTTGAAAACTGTCCAATCGTAAGGGTGTACTGAAAACTTCATATGTAAGACACTATAAGAGTGACGACGAATGATTGGAAGTAAGTGTTAGAAAGTTCAAATCTTGACGAATCCAAAGGTGTCCTTATATTCTTTTCAAAATAAGTCTAACTATTATGAGCTTTAGAAAAGTTACAAGTTTTGTGTCTTTCCTTTGTGTTTTCTCGCGTGGCATCAGCTATTTAAACAACTACAATTTTAAAACGATGATTTTATATGTCAGTATACGTTTTAGAACACATTGTTAGATACAAAATTTAATGTTTAAAATATTTCCTTTCTAATGGTTTGTGTTTTATTGAGATTGGATGATTTTTAGTGGTTGAAATATTAAATACAATCAGACGATACAATAGTGCCGTCTACCACTTGCTCGGCGAGCTGAGACGACACTATAGTGTTGTATGGCGCTTATTGGGTTAAATTAAACATATGAATCAGGCCTTAAAAAAAGTTTTGGGGGTTATGACACCCATGACCCTCCCCCTGTATCCGCCCTGTATGCCGTAATCGAGACCTCAAAAGGATCTTCCTAAGCCAATGTTGTTGTATTCAACTCGGTTATTTCTAGTTACTGCAAATCTTTATATTTCCAGTTTAGTGTCACAGATAATAGTTTTAGCTGATAAATTAAAAATGAAGATGATCTCAAAGTTATAAAAAGTTCACTAGAATTGATCGTGATAAAATCTAATTTTAACTCATTTTTTTATGAAGTTATTATTTTCAGGACCAAACAATATTTACAATGGGATATTATAATATCCCATGTACCACAGATAGGCCTGCCGGGTAAATCATGTAAAAGAAATGCCTTGCACTATATCATCGAGGTGGCGAGGAAATAAATACACAAATACTTAATACTTTCTCTGGTTAACAATAAATGTACGGAACGAGATTTTCACTAAAAAACTTTTTATTACCTTTGACCACGAATGCCTCGCAATGCCGGGCAGGCACGATATAAATGGCAACTTTTTACATGTTTGTTTAGAACGCTACAACGAAGATATTCAAAATCCAGCTAACTGGACATTTAAAAACAAGATTAAACCTGATATCCTCTAAGCACAAAGTTCATATACAAATTTTGGAAGAGAACTAATGAAAACACTCACGATAGTCGTAGTGTTTTCTTATATCAATAGCACTAAAAAATATTGTGTTTTGCTTATTTATTTACGAGTTTGAATACTCGTGGTTTTACTAATGAACAACTTTTAGTCTTTCCTGCACAAAATGTTACTTAAAGTGTTTTTGGAGTGTCACAATTCATCTCAATGACCTTAAAAACTAAGGATTTGACACTAATAGTCGTTTTAAATTGTTTTTACACATCGTTCACTTCTCAGGGCCGTCGAGAGTGTGGAGCAAAAGAGGCAAACGCATAAGAGCCCGGGGCTTCCCTGAACAAAATAATAAAATAAAATGAAAGGGAAACATAGTTAATTCTTCAAACAACCTTGATTAAATTGGTTTAAGTAAATTAATTAATTTGTTAAATCAATATAATTAGATAGTGTATGTACTCCGCGGGGAACCTGAGAAACCCCCTCCCATCAGAGCGCGTCCCCAGGTGGCGGATAGGGGAATCCCTCCCATATAATTATGGGCGTAGGAGGGAAATGAAATACCAGGGTTACGGTGAAACCGGCGGATGGGACAAACAAGCAAGATGACCTCATCGGGGCTTTGGGTCCTGGTAACTTCGGTCCAGGCCTGACGAGATGGTGTGTACTGCAGGGTGTTCACTTGGTGTGGCGGCGAATGAGCTTCAGGAGGCCAACGGCGGCGCACGCAGGCCTAGTTAGGTGTCTTACTGGATTTAATTTCTCAAATTACTGATGATGATGGAAAATAAAGAATTTAACTCTACTGGACAGGGGTTCGGACCCCCAGAACCAGCACAATGTGTGGTGAGCAAGCAGGCCACACCCGGGTCATCAGCCCATGACTGTAAGTTGTGCATGACAGGAGAACAGATCTGTTGTCACTTATTGGATACATGAAATCTTTGCGAAGAAGAAACTGATCACAACACAATCAAAAGATGATACTAATACCCGATCGACTAACACTCAAGAGGAATCAGTTGAGGCGTCCTAACCTCTTGATTACATAAATGATGAAAGTTATTTTCAGACCCTTTTTCAAGAAGGAAGAAGACGTGGTGTTGGCTGATAGAGCTTCCACATTCGCTGCGAAAAAAAAATAATGTAAGTAGAGAGTAATAGGTTTTAGGTATGTCAAACAATTACAAAACTGATTTAATTGTGATTCGTGAAAACGCGTAGGGTAGGCAGGTAAGAGTTTGACCGAAAAGGCGGTTGGCCCACAGACGCTTGGTTAAGACAGGTACCTTTGGTCAAACTCGATTTTTAACACGCTTATATTAGCTTCACTTGTATGTATGTATGTATGTATGTATGTATGTATGTATGTTTGTTTGTAAGTAACTCTCCTTTGGACTAAAAGCCAGTGGCTAATTACTGTTATTATATTTCTCTTACGTAAGTTCAATCGTTGGCCGAGCGGTCTAAGGCGCGGGTCGTCGCTGACGTCAATCCCCGATCGTGGGTTCTAATCCCGTCCACGGCCAAATTTTTTTTCAATAATTAATCGAACTAAAAAGTGAAAAATAAATATAGTTTAAAAAACTAAAAAAAAAACACGCTTTTAGAGCATATCAAACTAAAAAGTTAAAAATAATTTTTCAAATAAGCTTAAAACAATAATAAACGATAAATACTAGCATTATTGTAAAAAAAGCGTTGGGCTCGATGTACGAGAAATATGGACAAAGCGCCCCACGCTTTTTTTACAATAATGCTAGTATTTATCGTTTATTATTGTTTTAAGCTTATTTGAAAAATTATTTTTAACTTTTTAGTTTGATATGCTCTAAAAGCGTGTTTTTTAGTTTTTTTAAACTATATTTATTTAAAGGTACCCTAATAATTTAAAGTAATTTTGCTATTTGTTAGTGAAACAAGTTTTTTCTGTATGCTTCCTAAATTAAAACAAGGTAAGTCTACAAGTTTTTAGATTGTTATTAGGGTACTCTGTATACTATTTAAAAAAAATAAAACCGTTGTGTTTTCAAATTAAAAATAACTATGGTAACGATTTAAAAAAAAGTAATAATTGAAGTGATTTTTTTGTTAGTTAGGCTATGCAAGTTTTTACCGTAAATGTTTTTAAATAAAAAAGTTGTTAAATTAACACATTTTTAGATCGTAAATATTTTTGATTGTTCTGTATACTTTAAAAAAAATCTGAAAACTGGTTGACCGTGCAGGCCAACCCTAGAACTTCCCGCTTAGTTTGAATTTTAAACGCTTAAAAATGAGTTTATTTGTTAAAATACAAAAAAACGAAAATTTGTGAATTTTTAAACAACGATAACTTTTGAATGCGTCGTTCGATTTTCATTTTTAAAAAGCATTCTACGCAGTTTTTAAAGCACAAAAAGAAAATGTACAGGTTTATATTGATTGGTTGAGAAATCTGGAAGATATGTTAAAAAAATACCAAAAATACCAAAAAACGAAAATTTGTTAATTTTTAAACAACGATAACTTTTGAATGCGTCGTTCGATTTTCATTTTAAAAAAAGCATTCTACGCAGTTTTTAAAGCAAAAAAAGAAAATGTACAGGTTTATATTGATTGGTTGAGAAATCTGGAAGATATGTTAAAAAAATATCAAAAACTACCAAAAAACGAAAATTTGTGAATTTTTAAACAACGATAACTTTTGAATGCGTCGTCCGATTTTCATTTTCAAAAAAGCAGTCGACGCAGTTTTTATCACAAAAAATGTATACGTGGTTTTATTATGATTTGTTTTCACGCTTTAAAGTTATTTTTAAAAAACATAAAAATTCCAAAAAAAAATTTAGGTTATTTTTTTAAATTTCTTCGGATTGGCTCGATGGATTAACTCTCAAATCTAATCAGATCTAAGTTTTGATACACCCTTTCGAATGACATGTCATAGAATTCAATTGGTTGATTCGTTTTTGAGAAACTGTACTACAAAAATTTATTTACACACATACATCCACACACACACACACACACCCACACACACACACACACACACACACACACACACACCAACACACACACACACACACACACGGTCGGACATCTCGGCGGGAATAGTCAGAATGGCTTCCTGGGACCTCAAAACGTGGAGATTTAATGAAAACTCGACTTTCGAAAATCGAACCGAAATCAATAACTTCCCTTTATTGGTAGCGGGAAGTTAAAAATACTAATCTAATAAAACTTATGGTTGTATGGAAGAAAAATTAACTGATTCTAAATTTACTAAGTTGATTGATATGGTAATGAATGAAAAAACACTCAACAAACATGTGTTGCTAAGCGTTTGATCCGAATCAGCTTTTATCTGCTATAGGGTTGGGAGTGAAGTCCTGAATTTTCACTATTTTTACGCTTTGAAATCATAATTTTGAAAAATTCTTTCTTATTGCGCACTTATGACCTAATAAGAATATAGGTACCTTTACATTTTCGTACTTTTATATTAAATTGTATTTCATTTACGTTGATCCTATGTCAGTCCGTCAGGACAAAGCCACTCAGGAAATATGGCCTGTATATATAGGCACATTTTTCATATGCTATATAATATAGCAAGTTCCACCTATCATGTAATTTAAGGCACCAACTCATTATTAATTATATATGTGGCTATCTGATAGTTAGGCATGTTAAAAAAATAAACCATTCTCATTAACGTATTCTTTATGATGTTCGGTAAACAATATTTAAATTGACAACTAAAATGTTTTAAATTTGAATAAAACTGGTAAATAGAATGAGCACAGCTGCTTTGCCCATTTATAATTAATTGGTTTGCAGTTCTGTTGACCATTACAGTAAAGCAAACTGTGTAAAGCCATGAAACAGGATATCGTCGTCCATTAAGGTTTGTTTACCTTTCCCTTAGGACTTTGACAGGACTTCTTGTCCAACAGTTAATTAACATTTTTATTTCACGTCAACCAAAGTGCTTGTCTTAGAAGCATTACAAGGCCTTTAAAAACTTCGAATAATACAAATTTGATGCCATTTTATTAGCCGAACTTTTGAAGAAAATAAGAGCTATTAACGGCCGTTTGAAAACGGTTTGTCGGAGGAGGGTAAGACTAAAAACCTTTAAGAACAATTTAAGAAGGATACCTCTTAAATTGTTTTTAAAGGTTATGTGCTTTTGTCTTATACCACGTAATTGAAACAAAATTGGCAGCCTTCTTCTTTTTAATAAGTTTAAGTAAGTAAAAATGGGTTCAATGCATTTTTGGGGGTTTTCAATCAATAATTCCCATATTTTAAGATCACACGTACAAAATATTAAGCCTTCATAGTAATAAAGTCAAAGAATTAATTCCTGACTATTCATTTATAATTAGAATTTAAAACAGGAGATTGCGAAATCATGTTTCAACAATTTCGTGGCTTGTAATATTCCGGCTATAGCGCTACTAGCCAACCTACAAAATCCGTCTCTTGCATTCACATTATCACAGCGCCTTGAATGGTCTCAGAATAGGATAACGGTAAATGGGCTATTAGCAGACTCTCAGACTTATGATTTCAGTCCAGTGTTGTCCGTGTCCCGCTTCTCCCCTCGCCACCACAAGGTCACTGAATGTACTGGACCAATTTTATTAAAATCACACTGTACACTCGGAGTTTTCCCGGGTTGAAGCAGAGCCTTAAGATAATTGACAAGTGTGAC
>JAGFPH010000697.1:349344-372245 GCA_018207615.1 Philaenus spumarius
AATAACAAAAATACTAGAATATATAATTTAAATTAACATAATACTTAATATTTCTAACTACAATTATTTACAAATATTAGTTCGAACAACTGAAAAGAAAGAAAGTCGACATAACATCCCCCCCATACACATCTGGTGATTGCATACATATCTATATGCATACACATTACGTATATATAAATACATACCACGGATAACCTGCATACTATAATGTTATTAATTTAAAGCCGTTAAATTTTCAATAATTAAATTCCCTTACCCAATCCCATCTACATTTACATGCGTCTTTTAAATAGTTTCCAAGCCTGCCAATCCCGCTCATTCAAATAACCTTCAAATTCATTCCTATCTAGTTCCTTCTTTGAAAAGCATAATAATCTGATATTGGCTAAAATAAGACATCTCGCAACAAAATGAAAAACGTCAGCATCTCTTCTTATCGACTCCAAAATAAACAACTGCTGATTACTATCTAACCCCTCCCCTGCCACTGAGTTTATCCTAATATCAATGTATGTACTTTCGACCTAGTGATTTCATATTCTTAAACCAAAAAATATTCTTATCTATCACTTGCCTGGCAAATATATTTGGCAGTCGGTTTGGTGGCAACTATAACACTCGTATTACGTAATTGAAATGTATGCCAAGAGTGTAAACGTACTCTTTTTCCAGTCCCGTTTCCAAGTATAATGCATAATTAGGAACATTATTTGGCAAATGAAACATTCTTTTTACAAATAGACGCAAAACCCGTTCAAGTTTATTACTCTCGCAATATCCCCAAATCTGACATTCGTAACACACTATTGCTCGTATAATAGACTTGAAACATGAAAACTTAACACTCAGTGGTACTTTGTCATCATTAAATAAATTACGCCATACAATATTAATAAGCAATTTTGCCGAAGCACTCTTTTCTGTTAGATGCTATTCCCATGCCAATTTTGTGGTCAGTGTTACTCCTAAATACTTATATTGATTTACAACTTCTATTACCTTATTCTTATATTGCCACCTGTCATTAAAGCCCAATTTACAACCCCTTCTGAAAACCATTATTTTAGATTTATTTAAATTATAAGTTTACCGATCATAGATCTAAGGACAGACGCTGAGGTTGCCACCACTACAATATCGTCAGCATACATTAAGACTCTAACCGTGACACCACCAAAATTACATCCCCCTTCTACAAATTCTGAAAAGTCGTTAATAAACAGCGAAAATAGCAGCGGACTTAATATACAGCCCTGTCTCAGACCCGTAGATGTCTCAAAACTATCTGATACGCCGGTTCTGCACCATACTCTTGCCATTGTACCACTGCACACATTTTTAAAACCCTTCAGCATGTGCGTAGAGATACCCAAACAAGAGAATTTAAAGAATAACGCATTTCTGTCAACAGTGTCGAATGTAGAAGAAAAATCAACAAAAAACAGTATTTGTCAGACTGAACAGACTATCAACAGTAGAATATCCCTTTCGGAACCCTGCTTGAACCTCATTCATAATCTGACGTTCACCCATCCACTGTTGTAACCTATTATGCAGTAGCGAAGTATTACTAAACGAATATATATTCGATAAATGAAAAATATTATGTATTAATTAATAAACAATGCAAATTAATCAGAGTTATGGATATTTTAAATGATTTATTAACTTTATACGGCGTATTATTTACAGTTACTCGCAGTTGACCTTGCCTTTATACATTGTATGGCTGCGCGCTTTCCGCGCTCTATCTGAAAAACGGTTAACCATATAAAAAAATGTTTTGCATAAATATGTAGATAATCTTATGCTCTACAATTTTTATAATAGAAGCAAATAGCATTGGAACCATAGGAAGCGAGTTATTTGCGAAAAACTAATTTTTGTGACCTTTGATCTTGAATATCTTAAGACCGGACACGAGATTTTATGAGACTTTTGAGACAACTTTTAGAATGTCAAAATAAAGGTCTATACGAGTTTACAGCTCATTATCTCTCATTTAGATGTTGACCTTCTTTTTTGGTTTAAGTGACTGTACTATAATGGGTGTTTTATACCAAAATATATTTCAGATAGCAAGTCCTATGTGTACTAAGCTTGGTTGAAATTGGCCCTATAAATAGCGTTCCAGCTATTTTCATCTGAACATACATTCTTTTTTATTTATGTTATATTAATCTAACCTAAAAAGAACTTGGTTTTGAAGAGTGATAAACTGATTTTATATTTGCTAAATTTGTTGCTATGGTAATGAATGCAAAAATGCATTCAAGAAAAGTGTGACGGTTCAGTACAGGCCTAAACTAAAATTGTGTTGCTAAGGTTTTGATCCGAATCGACTGTTTTATACGTTATGGGATTGGGAGTGAAACCTCGTACGCCTATTTTCGCCATTTTTATTCTTGCAAATCAACATTTTACAAAATCCTTTCTTAGTGAATGTTTATCACCATATACTTTCAAATTTGGATTTTTACCTTTTATATAAAGGACAAAGTCGCTTATATAATTATAGATTAATAAATCATCAGTTTATGACGATGTTTACATAGTAAGTTTGATTTTGGTTGAAGTGTTAAAAGATGACGAAAGAAATTAGCAGTTATATTATAATACCGTATTTTAAACGAGGTTGAATGTTGACTCTTGATTTTTGTATACGTCATAAAGTATAATGTGCTTTTAAAATAATAGAAGTGTTTTTTTGTACTCGCATGTTATTCAAATGGCAAAATAATGCTACATATTTCTTGATTTTTTATAAACTATTGAATGAATCAAAACATAAATATAATCATTCTTAAATAGCATGTTCCTGCCAAGTTTTATTTTTCTATAAATTTTTGGTTATGAGATCTAGAACTAACTACTTACAGGACAAAGGAAATGCTAATTAATATAGTGGAGATTATTTCCTTTGACGGATCCCATCTACAAACAATAAACGATAGGTTAGGTAATATGTCGAAGTTGTAATATATTAGGTAACATAGTGTAATTGTATTGTAATGGCAACACAAGTCAAATAATATTACACGAGCGGAAGACTAGCATACACCGTCTTATTAGTCTGTAGTTTAGCAGTTAAACTTTATAGATAAACTAGGGAAACCCGTGCGTGCTCCATACGCCAACCCCCGATAGAACCTCCTAAAACATATGTTATGTTTTATTTATAATAAAGGTGTAGGATTAATAATAACCTCAAAACAAAGATGGTAAATAATGTTAAATGTTCAAATCAAATCTATTTTATAACAGCAGTTATATAAAGGTTAAAAGAACCAGTAAGGGGCTCAGGTCTACACTTAATCAAAAACCTAACCAAAAATTTAAATATACAAATAATGGTTTCATATTTCGAAATCAGCGGCTAATATTGGTTATTCACTATCAATTACCGTTTATTATCAATAAATAGGCCTACTATTAAATTACAATATGACTTATTTATTTTTAATTAGGATGCAATATAGTTTTTCTTATTTTTAAATTCCAAACCGCAAGTTTTTATTGGTTTGAGTGTGTTGAAACTTGTGTTGGTTCAGTCTAGGCCTAACTTAAAATGTTTATTTTGTACTATGCTGGTCATCCGAATCAACTGTTTTATCTGTTATTTTATTCAATTGGTGGCTATGGTAATGAATGTACCTTAAATACATTCAAGAAATGTGTTGGTTTGTCAGTCTAGGCCTAATCTAAAATTATGTTTAATTTATTTTACCTGACTTAACGGCAACATACACCCATGTAATAATTTATGTTTATGTGCACATCTTTACACAGTACGTTTTGAATGAGTTTCATCTTTCAATTGCAGTTTTTTAGTAATTCATAATGTTGCTTATTTGTTGGTATTACAGTTGTTAGCGCTATGGGCTTAACGCCCAAAATAATCCTGTGAATTTGTTCCGACTAAATTTACAAAATAAATAATATTGAAATAAAAATGTTTTTGTCATTATGAATTCTGGCCTATGTTACTCAGGGATAGTGTAGCTTTTTATTTCAATTGGTTCAGTAGTTCCAGAGATTACCCTCTACATACAAACTAACAAATTTTACGTCTTTATAATATTAGTATAGATAGTGTGTGTTGTTTTTACTTCAACGGATGGCTTTGTTCGCTAAAATAATTGTTTTAAGTTTGAAATCATCTGATAAAGGAAAAACATTATAGGAAACAGCTGACCACTGTTATTATTATAGTCAATAAACATAATATGTAATATTTTTGTTAAATATTTAGTATATTTTTTAATGTTAAATAGATGGCAGTTTTTCAAAAAATATATAAAAACACGTAATAAATTTATTGTTACCTTTTATTTGGTACGTCACTAATCCACAATGGATTAGTGACGTACCAAATAAAAGGTAACAATAAATTTATTATAAATTTCTACTAATCCGTAGGCTAAAATGCCAAAAATGGCAAAATTGAAAAAAAAAAAAAAAAACACGCTTGTATTCAAATGAAAGTGTGTGTCAAAATTTCAAAGCAATCGGTGAAGAACTCTCAGAGATTATCGATTTTGAACAAACGCACAATAACATTTTTATTTATATGGATAGTATACGACAATTAACAATAATAAATTAACATAAACAATTTAAACACTCAGAAAAACTACTTATAATAAGGAATCACAAGTTTTAAAAGGGGAAACAAGCTATAAAATATATTTATTTAATTAATTTTTTTATTATAGCTCTGACATATCAATTACAATTTCTATATCTAAATTATTCACTACTTTTAGTCCTTTCAAAGTCTTTAGAGTCCTTTCATTTTTAAATTTTGTACACTTGAAACTTTTTAAAGTTAACTATTCCTTCTTGCAAAATTTAAATTTTAGTATACTTAAACTTTTACTCTTAGAAACTTAATTTTAGCTTTAACCTTTGTATTTTACAATATTAATATATTTAAATTGATTTTATTTTAACTTTTTTAAACTTTGA
The DNA here is from genome assembly GCA_018207615.1 of Philaenus spumarius. Classification (NCBI taxonomy): domain Eukaryota; kingdom Metazoa; phylum Arthropoda; class Insecta; order Hemiptera; family Aphrophoridae; genus Philaenus; species Philaenus spumarius. Next base: position 354,316 of record JAGFPH010000697.1, read on the forward strand.
CTCTTAATAAATTGTATGTGTTTACTAAACTCCTTTTTCGGTAGATTGACCATATACAGAATGCATTCTTACTCATTCTGCTGTCGAACTGCTGTGAAACATGCATGGTTCTTAAAAATCTTTGTAAAATGAGATCTACGACTATTTTAGTAAAATATTAGGAAATTATCAGTTTAGAACATCTTATATTCTTAAATGAGCAATAATTGTATGTTTTTGCAGAATTTAATTTCGAAAACGGCTCTAAGGATTCCCTTGTAATTTGGTACATAAGTTATTTGTTACCCAAAAAGTCAGTTGGCTTATTGAAAATCACAGGAAAACTCGTTTTCTACATCTTTTTCTCAAATTAAAAAGTAAAATTTGTCCATTTAAAATACACAGCACAGCTGATGCATAATTTGTCCATTTAAAATACACAGCACAGCTGATGCATAAATGTTTTCAATGCCAGTACCATAATCAGATGTTTCCTTTAAAGTTGTGTGGTAGGCCTAATGTGTATTAGTAGTTACCATAGCAACTAATAAATATCATATAACACAGACGTTAAACAACAACAGTTTCTAAAACTTACCCTTTATTAAAGTTGTGAAATGTTATAGGCCTAACCTAAAAAATCCTATATGGTATTTACACTCATTTAGGGTACGTTAAACTATAAACAAACAACAATGTTTAAATACATTTACAATATTTAAACACAAACCTAACATACTTCGCAGTTTCCATGATATTTAATACTGTACATTGAGTATGTTTATCACTTACATACCTGATATATACTTCAAAATAAAAAAATAAAATAAAAAAAATTATTATTATTTTTTTTTTTAAATAGTCAATCGATAAAAACATATCAATTAAACATATTTATTAAAATATTTTAATAAAATAATCTTTAAAGATAATTTTATAATTTGCTTTATCGGGGAAAACATAGCTAGAGTTTAGCTGATGGGATCTAAATGTTTGGATATGTCTAAAGTTCTGAAACCAGTCATATCAACTGTTAATTTTATCAGATCTTTTGGGCTGAATCACCGACAATTTTGACAATTTATTGAAGAGATTGGAGAAAATGACTTACCTTATCATACTGCCGTACGTTGGCTTGGTTGTGGGAAAGCCCTTCAGCGCTTTTTTGAACTTCGAGCAGTGATCGAAATTTTTTTGAATGAAAAGCATCGCTCTCTTACTGAATTACAAAACAACGCATGGCTGTGGAAGTTAGCATTCTTTGTTGATTTGACAAAACATGTGAACGAACTGAATTTGAGATTGCAAGGAGAAAACCAGCATCTTCCTGATTTATACTCTAATATCAAATCAAATCATTCCGGAAGAAATTGATACTGTTTCAATCACAACTATGAAGTAAATGTTTTTCACATTTTAAAACATGTGAAATATTCAGCCACACCACTGAGACTGAGTTTCCTATCGATTTTGCAATCGAAACTTTGAGTGCTTTGAAAATAAATTTTGATACTCGTTTCTCGGACTTTGATGCCATTGCGAATCAAATTAAGATTTTTCAGAATCCTTTTGATACTGACATTGAAACCCTAGCCCCTGAACTTCAAATGGAAATGATTGATCTACAGTGCAGTGATATAATTAAGAACAAATATCAAAACTCATCTTTGTTGGAATTTTATAAGAGTCTTCCACTGACACAATTTGATAATTTGCATAAATTTGCTCGTGGGCTGTTTTCTGTTTTTGGTACTACTTATTTGTGTGAGAAGACCTTCTCCAAAATGAAGTACACAAAAAATGTTTACAGATCTAAATTAACTGATGAGCATCTTAAATCTCTTTTAATAATTGGTACAAGTAAAATTAGTCCACAACTACAAACTATTGTCAGTGGAAAATCTCAATTACATAAATCTCATTAGTATTTCATATGTCATTATGCTTGTTATAAGTTATGTTCTTATTTAAAATGTATAAAATGTTAGTTAGATTCATTTCAATAATTTGTTAGTTATTATATACTGAAGTTAAATTTTCTGCATATTATACTTGTCTGTACTCGTTACAATTCTGTGTTTCTTTATCCCTAAAACTGTTCACGTTAAAGTTTTGCAACGCTTAGCCCGTTTCGCGAGTTTTGCAGAGATTATTTCAAAAATTCGCCAACTATAGTAATTATATACCAATCCAAAAGTGTTCTACACCTTTTTTGTAGAGAAAGGTTCAAAGAATTTATATAGGTAATTAAAAAATGTATTGATGTAAAATTGTAAAAGTTATAAGCTAAAGAAACAAGAAAAGTTCTGTAACGAAAGAAAAAAGTTCAACTTTAGGCCTACGTAACAAGAAGTAAACATTTTTTGTAATTTTTTCGTAAGCAAATAGCATAGTTGGCAGCGGTCCAAATGTCGTTATTTGAAACCCCTCGCTGGGAACATTTTTATGGCTTGGTTCCCACGCTCGCAGGAAGCAAGCTATCACACGAAAGTTACTTCTGTTCACAGATAATGAAACCTGAATTCTCCCTCTTCACAACCATATAAAAAAAAGTTAAAAATAGAACGGACACACCCTTTTGGGAGGGTTCTAGACAAGCCTTGTATTTGATTGGCTGACTGCAGGAAGCGTGCAAGCGTGTAGGAAACGCCTTTGTTACTAGTAGTGGGGATTGAAATATTTCTGATTTAATGACAGCTTTAGAAGCAGAAAGCTACGACGATTAATTCAGATATTAGAAATATCTTAGAATATAAAATGGCTGTGTTGTAAAGAGGGGCAAAGTAACGCAATTCACGCACGTTTAGGCCTAGTAGGTCTCGCTTGTTTTGCCAGTTAAGTAAACTAAAACGATGATTACGTATGTAAATATATGTTTTAGAAAAAACTTGTAGATACAAAAATTAAAGTATGAAACATTTCCTTTCCAATGGTTTTTGTTTTATTAAGATTGGATGACTTTTAGTGGGTGACTTTTTGCTATAAAAAATATGTTCTCTAAAAGGAGTTTTCAAGTATGCTAGCACTCCGCGGGCCGGACAAAATCTGTCCGCGGGCCGGATGTGGCCCTCGGGCCGTAGTTTGGAGACCCATGATCTAGAGCCAGGCCCGACGAGAGGGGGGGGCAGCCAGGGCTGTAGCCCTGGGGCCCGGGACCTGGAGGGGGCCCGGGCGGGCTGACCAAGTTTTATTTTTTACCTACTAAATTTACTTTAAGAATAAAATCAAATGGATTATTAGTCTAAAAATCAGAAAATTCGAATTATTAGATTTTTAGTTTCCTTTCTATTTATAATTAGTTGATTAAAAATTCATGTTTAGTCTTAAATTTGTCTTTAACTTTATTTAATAATACATTTTCTTAACAATTTAGTACCGGTACTTATCTATTTACAAACAGTACTGTATTACTTCCCAAATTTCTATAGCATATGTTGATATGTAGGCTATATATATTATTTGTATAAGGATAAGGATAACTAAAATACAAATATATTAACATTCAAGAAAGTATTTTCTATTTTTTATTTTTATAAATAACTGTAAAGTAAAAATATCGTATTATTAATAAAACTCAAAGAAAAAAAACAGTAAAGAATTAAGCACAGTTACTCCTCAAAAGACAGAATCATACTAAATAAAATTATTTATATTAAAACTAAAGGAAATGGATCAATAAGGAGCAATGGTTACTTTACATTTGTGGGAAAAATAAACAGGATGTCTAGAGTTAGATTCCAAGAAAAACTTCCTGCCTCCCCACCTCCCCTTCCCCTCCCAGTGTCTGTCACATTTACCGATTCCATTAATCTAATATTGTAACCACAGTATTATTATTCGATGAATACCGAATACCCTTAGAAGAGACAAGTAATCTCAATCTGCAACTCATTTATCTAGTTTTTTTTTCAATACATTTATTATTCGAGGACTATGGTATTTACACAGTTTGAATCTGTGTGGAGTTGAAGCTGCTCAATGTTGTACCGAGGCTGTTACATTCTTTGGAAATCTACAAAAATGTTATAATATATTTAGTTCTAGCCCTCAAAGATGGGAAATCTTGCAAAACCACCTGAACTGTTCCCTTCACAGCGTTTCTGACACAAGATGGTCATCGAGAATTGAATGTGTCAAGCCGTTTTCTAAGAACATACAGGGAATTAAAGAGGCGATTAAAGATGTTCAAAATCTCAATCTAACAGCAGAAACCTTAAATGATCTAAGGGGACTAGCCATGTATGTTGATTCTTTTGAATGTGTAGTCATGTAGTCCTCTGTTTGGTTTAAAGTACTGACTACAATTGACTACAGAATCAAGATTTTACAAGCAAGGAAAACTACTCTTGATGTGGAAGTGACAAATTTAGACAGCTTGATTAATGACTTGAAACATTTTAGAGAGAACTGGGGAAATGTTTTGGAAGAGTGCAAGCTCGTTAGTACCAATATAAACAGTGCAACAACCTTTCCAGAAAAACGAACCATTAGAAAGAGACTATCTGATGGTTCAACTCAAGTAGATGATTGCGACCGAGAAGAGCGGTTTAAGCAGAAGGTATTTTATCTTTTACTGGACTGTGTGATAGTAAATATTACAACACGGTACACTGCTGTTCGAAACATTGATGAAATGTTTAGTTTTTTATGGAAATACCCAACACTTTCAACAGAAGAACTTTCTGAAAAATCTAAGAAATTTATAAACTTTTATAGCAGTGACATCTTGGGATATGTTGGAAGAAATTAATCACTTGAAATCAATTCAATCAGCTAACTTTAAAAATTACCTTTCCCCTCTCAATCTCCTAAACACACTAGAAAAACAAAAACTAAGAAGCATTTTCCCAAATGTATGTATTGCTCTTCGTATATTCTGCTCATTGCCAGTGACAGTAGCCGAAGCATAAAGGTCTTTCAGCACACTAGCAAGAGTGAAAAACTTCCTACGATCAACCATGTCTCAAGATCGACTTTCAAGCTTGGGTACACTTTCCATGGAACCTGTCCTTGCTAGAAAACTGGATTATAATAGTATTATTGATACTTTTGCAAGCCAAAAAGCTAGGAAAGCTATTTTTTAAAACCAGAGTGTTAATTAAGAATATTAAGATAATCTTGTAAAAATTACCTTGTTGTATATTACATATTACATGTCTTAGTAACAATATGGTTTTTGATTTTGAATACCTTATAATTCAACCTTTGTCTGATACCAGCATAAGATAGACTATGTCATAATGTAATAAGAGTGCTTATCTAATTGTTTTAATTTTATTGTTAATCATATATTTTTACCTTATCTTCAGTTTATGATTTTCAAATGAAGCAAATTCAACATAATGAATATAAAGAGGCAAGGTCGATATATAATTCAAATGTGTTATTTTTGCTGAAAAGTCAAAGACCCAAGTTGTACATTGATTAGTTTCTACGATTATTAATAGAATTTTGTGAAAACAATTAATTATTATTATCTCTTAGGAGCACAACTCAAAAGTTTTTAAACTTATACTGTTTTATTTTGTGTAAAATACAGTATTACAAACTTTTTTAATGAATAACAAAAATATCACATGTCATCAATTACACAATATATTATATAAAATATCTTTACAAAATATGTTTGTTGCATTATTATAAATGACGAGGTGGGGTTTCAGGGGTGAATTTATTATTTGACGGGGGCCCGCGAAAATTTGTCCCTGGGGCCCTTGGGTTCTCTCCACGGCCCTGTCTAGAGCATGCAGTTGTTGTACTTTTTGTCCTGTCCGAGGCTCTTGAACGTGTAGAATTTCATTTACGGTTTAACAAATTAGAAATATGGGGCATATAACTTGATTGGCTTAAATCATACATAACAGACAGAAAAAAATGGTTAAGGTAGGGAATTCTTTGTACATTCATTTCAGGTCCATTGTTATTTATTTTATGTATTTGAATGATTTACACTTAAGTATTAAGGGGAGTGCTGATTATAGCACTATTAAGTCAAAAGCCATTGACGTGATTATTTTAAGTATTATCTGCGCTCGTAAACACAGTTTGAAAGTAGTCTTAAAGTAAATGCATTAAATACCAAATGAATGTTTTTTATTTTGAAGCATGAGTTTGAATAAAGCCCAAATAAATCTTGGACGATCAAGTAATATAGACTGTTTAGTTACAATGTTAAACTTTTTAGGTAGCATTCATGACAACAAACTGTCAAGTATGTTGAGTTGTACCACTTCGCCACTGAAGTTGTGAAATTTTACATACAGATTTAAAAATAATGGACCTAAAATGGATCCCAGTTGAACTGCATAATTTAGGCCAATAGGTTTAGAAAACAAATTTTCTACCTGAATCTCAATGTTTTAAGAAACAAATAACAGCTGTTGATGAAAGTTTTATGTTTTTTACTGTGTGGGGTAATTTCTTGATACCATATTTACAGCGTTATAAGGATTATGAATTCATTTTATATTTATGCAATATAACTTATATTTTCCATATTAAGTTTTTGTGAATTTTATATATTTATTAGGTTTGTCAATTCGTTTTTATATATTTTGTTCTTCTAATTGTTTATGTATGTTATTTTTTATATATTTTGATTTCTTGTAAAATATGATTGCTATAAGAATTTATTTTGACCGTGGCAAAAAGTATAAATGCATTACAAATCCTTGAGTGTTTGATATCATGAGGCAAAGGAGTGGAAACATTGCATATAAATAATATTATTACGCTTCAGCGTAATTAGAAAATTTACTCTTAGATCATTTCATGCCCATAAGAATAATGTTAATTTTGATTCATACACTACGTAATGTCAATGTTTATTTATTTCAATATATCTAACATTACAGGTTATGTCAATAATATCACTCACTTTGTAATGTTTTCCCAGACACTCAACTCAAAAATATAGTATATTCTTAGACGGTTCTTTCTTGCATTAGAGTCGAGTTGTCCACCCACTAATAGGTTGAGAGCTTGTAAACATTATTTTTAATAAGTCTCGAAACTAAAAAGAACTTTTATGTGTCTCAAAAGATTATGTATAGTAGGTCAGCACGATCATAGGACAAAAATAATCCATATTTTTGTCTTAATTCTTTACTCAACTTTTTTATCTTCAAATTGGTTCAGATCTGATTTATCATTACTAATGTGTCTAGCAGTAAAATGGAAGATTTTTCAGATCTCGCCAACCGTGTTGCAGAAGATTCATTCAGAATTGTATAAACTCTTTAAAAAATATGAATACTATCTTTAAAAAAACTTTCAGGTCTTATGAACGAAATTGAAAATAAGTATTACATATCTGACGAGCTAAATAAAGAACGTGAGCAGGGTTAGTTTTGTGCTGCTATGGCTAGACGTTGCTCAGGTCTGAAAATTGGTCCATGCACTCTGTCTATCAGCCGTTGGAATGATGAATGAATACCTATCTCTAAGGTCGAATCCCGTAGATTGAATCCTAAGGAATTGATAAATCTAGGAATCACACAACTCGACTTTAATGCAAGGAGTAATGTACGTCCGAATATTAAATAGATTTGTTTCTAGTTTTAAAGAATATTGTAGGCCTATGTTTTCTAGTTATGACTCTTGGTCTTGCGCATTTCGCATTTCGATAAACATCATTGTTATTTCGTTGTTATTAAGTTCCTAGCTGTTGTTGAAGCTTTAGGCTTTTGTGTGTATGTAAATAGTATATTTCACAACTAATGGGAAAAGTGTGATTTTTCCTGGTGCGAGTCGTATTTAAATTGCAAGTCGTAAACGAGCAATTTAAAGAGAATGAGCATCTGAAAAGAACATTTTCCCACGAGTTTTGAACACTATTTTTCACGATAGGCCCTACTACAGCAAAAAATTATTTGATACGACAGCAAAAAATATGATTATTACAAATTGAAAAGTTTATTTACTCTTATTTAGTAAAATAAAAGAAAATACAAGTACAAGAACACAAATACACAAGTACAACCTCATCGCATACTTCGCTAGGTTTTATGCATTGTTCATTTAACTACTTACAGAATTTGTTGTAGGATTCTTCATATTTACACTTAGATTTCGGCTGTAATAAGTCGTGACTTATTTCTGTAACTTTCTTCTTAAAAGCCTCTGATAATTCTTCCATTTGTACATCAACTAAACACGAAGTAAAGCAAACACAACAACACAATGTTTTAAACAGATGGGAATTATTTCAATATTGTATTATTGTAATCAGCTGATTTATCCTCAGTAGTGAGAATATAATTTATCCTCACTAGTGCGGATTTGACGAACTTTACCTGGCAATATACGCAATAGAAAAGCAACTGATATTCCATAATGATGAAAAAGTATTTTAATTGACCCATAATTTTATTTAATATAACCATAGCATGCTACAAGAAACTAATGAAACTTATAATCTTGCTACTTGAATGAAATCATGGTTGTCATGTACCTTATTGAGTTGATGATCCCGTTCGGTTAATGGATTCGCTCTCATCCAATCTATCATCGTAGACTTTCATCTTTGTTTACTAACTTCATTTACTGGTTTAGAGAAAGTTTGATATTGCTCCACGAGGTTAATGTATTGACAGTAACTCAAAAATTGACATAGTTACATTTTTAAAATGTTCAAAACAGTTAAACCTATATTTTCTCAGTCTATTGTTCATTTAATTATTTATTTTCTTCGTACAAATGCAATTAATTATGTACACAATGTTACTTGAAACTCAAGGATCTAAAAATAACACAAACTGGAAAAACAATTGTTTTGAATTAAAATAAAATTAAAAATACTACGGACTTAAATATATTTATTGAAATAAAATAATAAACTTCTTATAAACAACACCCAAGCTCACATTCATACTTTATACAATTTAACTAAACAAATTCCTTTTCTTATACACCCTGAGCAAATATATCAGTCCATGTCCATACCAAATTGAGCACGGCTATTAATAATAATTGTTTCCATATTTGCTTTACGATCTACTGATTTAAATTGGTTTAACATACCTTGTCAAAAGCAGTTCAATTTTCTTTCTTGTTGCTACAACGATTTCACCTCGACAGAAGGCATCACCAGACGTAGCACACTTAAAACAAAAACACGTATACACACATAGACATACACACATGTACATACGAAAACACATACAAAATTGCATACAGATTTGGTACTTGTTAATCTAGGATGCAAATTAATTGGTTGATGTGGCCACATCCTTCCACTTCTATTATTATTAAGCGAGTCTGGGTCTTTCTTCCATAGTTTGTAATATTCACTTTCAAATTGAATGGTTGGGATGAAAAAGGAAAGATTCCATTTTTTGACTAAATGATCGAAGATGGCCATTTTGTTTGTCAAATTAAAAGGCTTCGGTTGATATGAAAAAGGGACATATTCCTGCATTTGTCATTCTATAATAACAACTATAATAAACTGTCAAAGTTTCAACTGAAATGAAGAAAGAAAACATTCCTTGGAATCTTTCCCTTCTTTTCCTCATTAGCACTTAGTTCAACTAGTTGCTACAAAAGCGCTATTGCTTGGTTAGTGGTACAGTGACTAGATACTAGATAGAGATAGTGTGGCCAAGGAGCACTAACAGCCATATTGTTTCCAACTTAACATTGGTTTATATTAGCTTAGGGAAGATTTTTCGCATTTAACTCAAATTTTCGCTTCAAAATTGTTCTTATGCCATTGGATTAAACACTGTCACAAAAATTGTGAATTATAAACCATTTTTCCATATATTTTGTTCACTAAATGAGTGAATACAGACAATACTGGCCGGCACATTTTTACTACTCGTGCACATTATCATTTAAACATCTATATAATCTAATTCATTTTAGTGAAGTACATGCTATTATAAATTTTCCGGAAAAGTACAGGCAACATGTCTGTGTAGTTCAAATTTTTTGACATGTATAAAAAAAAATGTTTAGTACAAATGGAACAAAAACAACTGGGCTACATTTATCCCATTGAAATATCAAAAGTTCATTGACTGTCAAAATTTGACTTATTAGCGATTTCTAATAATTAACCAGTGAAAATATGGAACACTTTTTCGAGACTTCGGTTCCTTCAGACAGAACACACGAATTGAAAGAAAATTAAAGTTAAAAATTACTTTTTATTTCTTACATTTAGTTAAAAAATAAGTTTGTGAATAATTGTTTTCAAATGTGAATTCAAAGCTTTTTTCCCAGAAGGTCTCAAGTAGTTAATTTCAATGAAGTCTGATTCGAGCCAAAAACGTGACCCAGACGCGCTACGACTTTTTAACTGTCAAAATCGGGTTTCTCGTACCAAAAAACATATAAAACGTTTCCCACACTGTATTTTCAAAACTTTGATCCAAAAACGTGACCCTGACGCGCTACGACTTTTTAACTGTCAAAATCGGGTTTCCATACCCCAAAACAAATAAAATGATACCCCAAACTGTATTTTTAAAGTGTTGACCCAAATGCGTGACCCCGAAGCGCTATGAATTTTTAACTGTCAAAATCGGTTTTCTCGTACCCAAAGGCATATAAAACGTTACCCAACACCGTATTTTCATAATTAGTTTGGGAGTATTTAAAAATTGATTTCGAGTGGTTCAACCAAATACAGTTGTGTGGCATATCGTTTGAAAGCTTATTTAATTCTGAATCAAAAAAGAATAATAACTAGTATATAAAACAAAAATAGTACAGCAAAATGGGGCAAAATCGGAAAATACGATTTCGTTGTTTTTTGACCGCCACTTTTAATCGATTGACTATATGGATGTGCAAATTTCATCGTTGGTTTTGTCTTGAAGTTCTACATCGAAATGATGTACCACATGACCACCTTCCCGTTTAAAAAAATAAAAGTTACATTCAAAATGGCGGATAATTTGTTTAACCACGCTGAAATGTAGAAGGTTATCATCTGTGTCCATGACTCAAATTTCAAATGTCTATCTTTATTCGTTTTAGAATTATTTAGGGGGTCAGGGACTTTTTCAACACTCTGTATGGTAGAGTCCAATGTACAGTCTTCATCTTACAGCTTACATTTTGAATAAAATAAAAACACACCATCTATCTAAACAACTTAGTTTTGCTAGTAAAACTTGTTCTGAATGCATATAATTTAGAATGGAAAAGACATGCGCCATAGCCTAGAACGGGTATGTATTGGGGGCGATGGGGTCAAGAGAGATATTGGAAAAACAGAATAAATATGTTGTCCCATAGAGTTAGGTCCCCGTGGATAGAAATATATCAAAAAACCATTTCCAAATCAAGCCTGACTACTAAATAGATTTTAGTAATAATCAATATAAATAAATCTAATCAAATATCTCGTGTGCTTTTAAATTTAAAATCAGATATTTTTATGTAGTCGGTCTTCCTTTCCAAATCTCTCTCTATATATTGTTTGTCCAACACATAATTATCTCAATAAATCCCCAATGTTCCGATACCGCGATAAACAGTGGCGCCATTTTGCTTCCGTGTCATTCCCTTTTGTTATGTAATGTAGTCACAGTCTGTTATGTAATTCCGCCATTTATAGCTAGTTTAGTTGGATTATAAGAAAGAATGCTATATTTAAATAAACTGTGTTCATTGTATCAGCACGCACCACTGAGGTTGACTGGTTTATTTGAAAACACTGTACAAAATATTGTTATTACTGTAAAACTTATTAAATTAAAACTCTAAAACATGTTTAAGCCTAATATTCTCGGAGACTTTAAATCTCGTTTACAAAATTTACTTGCTTAGAATATTGTTTAGCCTATATTTAAAAAAATATAAGATCCTTATCTTTTAACTGACAATAAATCAAATAACTGTCAAGCTATAATAAACAGAGCAGGTTAGTGATGGATCAGCTGTTTCTATTTTAATCTAATCAGCAATATGTATTTACTTAGTACCCTTGAATAAAGCGAAATTATTTCAGGGAAGAAGATATACTAAGAAATTTTGTTTAACGTACAAAAATTGTTTACATTTACAATTTAATCACAATATTTACTGAAATTTTTCAATTTAAAACTAAAAACTTTTTTAGTGAAGAGATAGAGTATTACCCAATTATTGAAATTTGGTAGTAATAAGAGCAAACAAAAGAGCAATTTGGTTAAACATTTATGACTAAAAATATGATTAATTAGATTTTATTAAAAAATCCTTTAATAAGACATACTTTTATTTCAGTTAACTGTACTACGTGGTATCTATTTTGATTAATTAAATTCCAGTAATTATAATCAATAAGTGTCGTTACAAAAGTGGCAACCGTGCATATTGTGAAATAAGGTACATTTTTTGAGTTGTACAGAGGTCAGCCATGAAACTATAATAAAATTGAGTATTCGAGGTCAGGAGATGGAACCATAGTAAAGTAAGGAGTACAATACCAGAAAGGTAAAAATTGTTTTTGCTATCATTTCGGTAGCCATTGGTCTGGAAAAATATTTGTGGAACCACTTTTGTAAATAATATAATTACCTATAACTTTTAGTAAAAACATGTTTACCATTAGTATCGAAAAATTGTTGGTTAACATCTTTCTTATTTGTTTTTATGACGTCCATGGTATATCGATAGGTATCTAAATGAAAGGTAATTTTATAATTTTAGTCTGGAAATATTTCAATAATCGTTTTCATTTACTGAACTTTACTTTTACTATTTTTAATTTGTAATAAATTACCTGCTTACACGCTTCCTCAGCAAGGGTTAAATTAACTAAATTACAAGTGAAAAAAACATGGACCAAGATCGGGATTTGAACCCAGGACCTTTGCCTTTCCGGGGCAACACTCTACCACTGGCTATCTTGATCCCTGATATTGGTCGATATTATCTCACTTGTATGGTTTTACAGGTGCATGTCGCTGGCCCGGTCATGTAAGGAAATGACTCAAAAAGTTTACCAGGAATTAGTATACTATTAGTATATATTAGTATACACATTCCCACAATTAGTATATCAACTGGTAAATAACTGGAGCAAAAATTATTTTTCCGGGCTGGCGACATGCGAGCCCGGTTATGTGTCCAAATCATTCAAAACCGGTGTAAATAATTAGTATATAATTAGTATATATTAGTATACTACATTGCATAATTAGTATACCATCGGGGACCCGCCTAGACGCAATAAAACAATATGGCGGAGGCATGTCACTGGCCCGGTCATGTGTCCAAATCATTCAAAACCGGTGTAAATAATTAGTAGACCTATATAATTAGTATATATTAGTATATTACATTCCATAATTAGTATACCATCGGGGACCCGCCTAGACGCAATTATATACTAATTATTTACACCAGTCATTGGAATACATTCCCGGGGCAGAGACATGCTCCGCCATATTGTTTTATTATGTCTATGCGGGTACATGTCCGAGCCAGAGATATGCCTCCGCCATATTGTTTTATTGCGTCTAGGCGGGTCCCCGATGGTATACTAATTATGGAATGTAGTATACTAATATATACTAATTATATACTAATTATTTACATCGGTTTTGAATGATTTGGACACATGACCGGGCTCGCATGTCGCCAGCCCGGAAAAATAATTTTTGCTCCAGTTATTTACCAGTTGATATACTAATTGTGGGAATGTGTATACTAATATATACTAATAGTATACTAATTCCTGGTAAACGTTTTGAGTCATTTCCTGACATGACCGGGCCAGCAACATGCACCTCGTGTATGTGTTAGTACAAGCCTGACGAAGCCGACAGTGTTCGGCGAAACAGCGCTGTAGTTATATTCTACAATTACGGACTGAAGACAAATACAAGGTAATTATAACGATAAACTTTTAGGTTTGGTAACGTTGTAAAATCTATTAATGTATTGACATTAAATGGCTGAACGTTATAAATTCTCTTTTTATTCCTTATATGTCTGTCAAATACAGTTGTGATTTACTTTGTTTACAGTTATATTTTTATAATGTAAACAGAAAATCCCCAAACATATTGTATTAATGAATACTAGCTGACCCGTGCGAAACATTCGCATTCTAACTTACTTAAATCCCACTTAATTATTAAAGTACACACCGTATATTTAGTATCGTATAGTGCGTATACTATACGATACTAAATACAGTATACAATTAATTAAAAATAGCAATGTAGTAGTGGCGCAAGGCAGCTTTCCAGCTGGGTATTGTTATCATCAGTGTTGCCAACGCCAGGAAAATATCCCTACAACTTACTGGATCTTACATCATTGTCACCTTCGGATTCTTTATTTCTTTATTTTTTCGTATAATTGTATTTTGTATATTTTTCCGGTGTAGCGGTTAAGGAAAGCTTTAAAATGATGCCTCATTCATGTAATTTGATGATGTATTAAGGAAGTTATGGCGTACCGACAAAAAATGGCCTTGAGAAATAATATATGTGATTATTAATAATACTGCAACATTTTCTTAAGTAAAACTATTATTTAAAAAAAAACATCTTTTGTCGCAGGATTTATTTGTAGATATTTCCATTACCTACATTTATTCTAATTAACTCTTTGGTTTTTAAAATTGATTAGCCAGCTTGCCAAATGGTGGGTTTGGCAAAACAATCAAAATGTATTTGATTGTTTTTTTTAATAAATCGACCCAATATTTGAAAATATAAATATTGTGGTAATTAATTGGTTGGGCTGGATAAATGGTAGTAAATATTTAAGAAGAAGAAAACACATTAGCAATTACGTGTTATTTTAAGAGGTAAATGGTAGAGATTTGTTTTTAAACTGATGGAAGACATGTTTTTATTATTGTTTTAAAGATTAGATACAAAAATAAAATAACTGTGTAAAGTTCCCTGGAGATGTTCGCTGTGCTGTACATGAAAAAAATACATCACATTTCTTACTGAGAGGTCAGGTCTCAGGCGTCTTGTTTTGTTTTCCTTCATCCCATCCATCTTGAGAACGTCATTCGGTTTTATGCTCATTATCACAGTGTCGACTTTTTATTCTCTTTCTGCGTTTTTGTTAGTTTACTGTTGCCTACATGATGTGTGCAGTAGTATTACTTAAAGACATTGTCGGCTTTGTAGATTTCCACTTTGTATTTTTATTTTGTTTTTAGGATTCCGTAGTGTAAACGGAATGCGTACGGTATGTGAGTGAAAGGTTTGAAGCTCTTTAATTTCACTATCTTGTGTGACGAAATGTTACAACAAACGCAGAAATATATAAAATGAAAAATAAAATGTAAAGTTACCTAGTCCAACATAATATATAAACAGTCAAATATTACTTTTAAGCAATGTTGGCTTTATAGATTTCCACTTTGTTTTTGGATTTAGTTCTGTAACGTAAAGCGTATGGTTTCGTAATGTTGGTTTAACCGGCCACCTCTTGTATGCAATTTAAAAAAAACAAACGTGATCCCAATTGAGTTTGGGTGTTTTAATACATTGTGAGTTTTAATAATGCTTTTAAATTTAACTAAACACGGCATTTAACATTTTTTTTTTGATGCCTCATTTGCAAGATTTTTACAAAAATACAAGTTACGATAACATTTTTAACAAGCGAAGTGAAATTTTGTTTAAGAAAAGTAGAAGTAGTCACTTGCAAATATTAGTGAATTTATAATCTATAGGCGTTTTTCAATAGCGTATTTCATTCAGTAACTATACTAAAATGTACTACATGTATTTACTATCAAAGAAATGTTTTATCAATTTGCAAATTATGTTTGATATACAGTGTAATATTTTAATATTTTGTACTACAGTAAAATTGTAAATTTTTGCATTGTAGTTTACAATTTTCATTAATCCCAAAGATAAACATCTGTTAGAGAAGCATATAAGCTTCAGGAGGGAAAATTTCCTCATGAACTTAAGGTGTCTAAACTGGTGCCTATTTATAAGAAGGGTGATAGAAGCAGGATGGAAAGCTATAGACCGATTTCCCTTGTGCCTATATTAAAAAAAAAATTGAAACCGTGTTCAAATTGCAACCAAGCGATTTCTTTGAAGTAAATAATCTCTTTTCAGCAAGTCAGTTTTGATTTAGACCTGAAATGTCAGTGAGAAGCGCAATGTATGTACTGATTTCTTACATCTTAGAAGGTTTTGAAAATGGGTTAGCCACAACTGTTGTAATGTGACTTAAGCAAAGCCTGATTGCATGGACCATGACATTTTATTGAATAAATTGAAGTATTATGGGGTTGCTGGGTCTGAGAATGATTTCTTAAAATCCTACCTCTCTGATCGATGGCAAAAGGTCTTTGTTAATGGTGTATTTTCCTCTGGAAATAAAATTAAATTTGGAGTGCCTCAGGGTTTGGTCCTTGGTCCCTTCCTGTTTCTAGTTATGATAAATGATCTGGAGGCAAATGTCTGTTCCCGGGTGGCCATGTTTGCAGACTATGTGATTTTTTTCAATCTGATCAATGTCTAAAATCTTTGAACGAATACACTGGTACAGTCTTGCACGAAGCTAATGTTTCGTACAGTGCCAACAAATTTTTATTAAATGTAGCCAAGACACACGAAATTGTGTTTACCCTTAACAGGGCTATGGCTGAGGCTAATGATAAACCTGTTAAACTGCTTGGCATGCATTTAGATGTAAAGTTGACTTGGGGGCAGCACATTGACTCTGTTTGTAAAAGATTGTCTAAAGATTTGTACCTGATTAGACATTTAAGAAACTGTTTACCTAAAAGCGATCTAAGAACTGTTTATTTTGCCTATTTTCATAGTGCACTATTGTTTGGTCTCCTATTTTGGGGTAATTCAGCAAAAATCGACAGAGTGTTGCTCTTGCAGAAAAGAGCTATTAGACTGATTACATTTAGTTCATATGATGAGCATTGTAGGTCTTTATTTAAGCAGAGGCCAACTGTCATAAGTCAATATGTTTTTGAATGTTTGATGTTCACTAAATCGAAACTTGGTGGATTGGTGATAAACCATAATGTGCATATCTACAATACTAGAAAAGGCATGCTTATACATAAGCCCTTTTTTTTAGAATAAGTATAACCCAGACATCCCATCAATATACTGGTATGTCCATGTTCAATATGCTTCCTGTCGGAGCTTTTTCTGTAGACATTAAGAAATTTAAAAAAATATGTATGTCTGGATTTGTAATAATCCTTTTTATTGTTTAAGTGATTTTTTTCAGGCTGATGTCAGGAACATTGTTTTTTTAGTATTCTTAAATGTTGCCCTGATTTTTGTTGTATGCTATTGTTGCGCTGTAATGATGTACTTTAGTAATTAGTGCATTTATGTTATGACTTGACGAGATCAATACTCAGTAACATGTGTCTCTAGATTGATAAATAAATCAAATCAAATCAAAACAATAATGTCATATTCGCCGTACCAGCTATTTCTAATTTAGTAAACTTTTTTTAGAGAACGTACACACATCTTTTATATGAAAGAGGTGTAAATTGTGTATTTATTTGTGTTATATTTTAATTTATGTCAAAGGAAATTTCAGGCCAGTATATGAAAACTTGGAGAAACTGTTATACTCTAACTTGTAATAAATTGTATGAATATTTGTAATTATTTTATTTTTTTAACTTTCATACAAATGAATGTATAAATTTCAATTTGTTTAGTAAAAAATCTCATTATTTCTCTTAGCACGCAGGTTGAAATATGAAATATTCAGGGGTCCACGGATAATATATATGTTTACTACACAATTGCTTTTTATGATATTGAAACATTTATATTTGTATTGCTACCATAGAACATAAGATAATGATTTGTCTATAACAGTCGATGCTGTCAAATACAATATTCCAGCTCGTTGGGGAAATGTCGTCCAATAGGAGTAGAAAGTATTGAAAGGTAATAATTGATTTTAAATACTTCAGTGTGTTACTTTATTAATAACATGACTAAACTAAGTTAGTGCCTACATACAAGTATTAA
>JAGFPH010000697.1:383747-405017 GCA_018207615.1 Philaenus spumarius
TTGATCATCACATTTTAATCTAACTAGCATCTTAATTATTTAGGGGAGTAATACCATTGTTTTGCCGTCTACGGACAACATTGTTTAAATAGTTAATATATATCATCTGGATGATACTTTTAAAATATTGAAGTATTTTTAAGGAATATTATAAACAGAAGTGATCAAAATATTATCATTAAACTAAAATTGTTAGAAGGGAACGGGACAGTACTTTGTAAAGGAAACCTGTTGAATACTTTACTGACAAAAGTGAGTTAATTAAGTAGCCGTGAATACTCTGCTTGCGTCTTAACGTTACAAAACTAGAACAGGATTTTATTCCTGATTGTAACTTGTTAGTACGTGTACAATCCATAAAAATTCTGAACACAAAGACTAAACAAATTATTAACATATTAATTATTCATGTCTGTAAATATCCTTCTAATTTAGGTATTTACTATAACCATGATATTTATTTTATTTATAAGTAAAGTTTCTATTTTTCACACTTCAAAAATGTACATAAGTTGTATTTAATTTGCAATTATACACTTAATATAAAAACATATCCTAAGTAATAATTTCGTAATATGGGTTTACAAACCACTAAATTAAAGACAATCATTTAGGCCGATATCCTTACAACCATTAATTTCAATAAAATTGTTCATAAGCCTTAAAAAAACCTTAAGATATGCCAATAAGATATGACAGTTTGCTTTAGAGGGAACTATTCAACAATGTAACAAGTACACAGGTCAACAAAACTGAAAACGGAATTGAAAGCAAACAAGAATGTTCGGCTGTCTTCTTGGATGTAGCCCAAGCATTCAATATGGCTTGGCGTAGAGTGCTAGAATATAAATTGCACAAGAACTTTCCATGGCAATAGTATGAGATTTTAAAGTCAAACATGGCTCGAAGTATATTTCTTTTGGGTAAAATATGAAAAGAATACTCTAACCTAAAGAAAATACTTGCAGGAGTTCCACAAGGTAGTGGTGAATTCAATCCATACCAAGTATAGCTACCTTTGCAGATGATGATACTGTAATAGTCACTGTTGGGGACAACGTTGAAGAAGAAAGCAGCAAATTGCAGACATATACCAATGCCGTAATCCATACCAAGTATAGCTACCTTTGCAGATGATGATACTGTAATAGTCACTGTTGGGGACAACGTTGAAGAAGCAAGCAGCAAATTGCAGGCATATACCAATGCCGTAATCCATACCAAGTATAGCTACCTTTGCAGATGATGATACTGTAATAGTCACTGTTGGGGACAACGTTGAAGAAGCAAGCAGCAAATTGCAGGCATATACCAATGCCGTAATCCATACCAAGAATAGCTACCTTTGTATATGATACTGTAATAGTCACTGTTGGGGACAACGTTGAAGAAGCAAGCAGCAAATTGCAGGCATATACGAATGCCGTAAACAACTGAACGAAATTATGGCGAATAAATGTTGATGAGTCGAAGTCCACGCATATAAATTATACTAATCTTAATTTTACTACTGTTAAAAATCAACTCAAACCAAATTCCCTATGTGAATACAGCAAAATACTTAGGTATGACTATAGATACTACTAAGTTTTGTACCACTTTACGTTGAATAAAGTATGGAAACTACCGGGCAATAACAGAGGTTTAACTGGTAAAGTGGTACATGCCAGAATTTAAACGGCAATAATATAACCTTACCCTTTTGCTTTCTGAAAAATGAAGAACACTTACAAACAAGAACACGCAAATCAACAAGGAAATTTGCATACACAAAATATCTGCTATAAGTTAACATATGAATGAAAAAACTTTAAATTCACTGAATAGCAAAATCTCAATTGCCACTATTTAATAAATAGTCGTTGGGCTAATAATTCATACATCATACTAATAGAGACATCTTACAATTAACAATTTACATTTATGGAATATCACTATTCAGTTTATGTTTATTTATTTAATTTATACTTTTTGGTGCACCTTATAAATTAGTCAGAATTTGCTGACTCGTATTAAAATATTAAATTTAGAAGTTATCTAATGAAAGAAAATTTATTTAATTTGACTAAGAAAAGAATTTCTAAATAATGTCTCTGGGAGACAGAAAAGACGAAAGTTTATTGCATGCTAAGCCACTCCAAAAAAAATATTTTTGGTTAACATTTTTTTTTATAAGTTTGTATATCTTAACCTAGATTCATGTATACCTATAGGACAGAGTTATGTGTAATTAAAAAAATACAGAATTTATAACTCGACGATCACCTCAAATCACATATACATGTCTATTGACCAAGACAAACACACTTAAGTTCTTAAAAGAGTTACTTGTACGAGATACATGAAGTAGGTACTTGAAATAGACTGTCCTACTTGAAATTGCAGAGCTACTTGCAGTAACTGTCCTGGTTGAAATTGGATGATTGCCTTTGGATACTGTTCTACTTGAAGCTAGTTACTTGAGAGATATACTTGAATATATACACTTGGATATATACTCAAACCCAGAAGTTAATCTGTAAAAAAAAATTTGCTTTAGGTTATGCTGTTAATTAACTATCTTTTACAAAAGCTTAAAGTGATTGTACATTTTGTTAAGCGTAAGGTATAAGGCAAGTTTTAGGCTTGGCCGCCATTTTCGTTTTCTATGCCACATTGTATGTTAAGTTTTGTTAAGTTTTGATCTTAGTAATCTTTTTATGAAATTCAAGCTTTAATATAAGAAATAAATCTTTGTGTTAAATATAATAATATTTTACACACAAATATAAATTCAAGTTAAATTAAACGTCCCTTCACTTGTCCAAATTAATAATTAAGTTTATACTACAAATACACTTTATGATAGTGTAAGACAAAAGTTAGTCTTAAGTAAAAAATATTATACTGGGAAATGAAACAAATTTTACTAGCCAAAACGTATTAATTAATGTACATAAAACAATATACTTTTAAGGGTGATCTTCAATTAGATAGAAACGCAAAAACTAGTCTAAAGCAATGTACATATTTTCACCACCCTGGGTAAGCGCACGTGTAAAGCTTTGGCGAACGAGATCACGAAAGTATTATTATCGCGGACTTTTATTTTACTACTTTGGAACATTTGAACGGTTTGTTAACACTGAAATTTAAAGATGTTCAAAAATCCCATTTCTTTGCAGGTCCAGTTTTCAGTTTTAGAGATGTAACAGACGTGTTCCTTCACTCAATGCTGAGCTGCCTCTGTTAAGGTCGTTTGTAGGGCAGCGATCAACTTCGCTATCTGATCAGCTGTTCGTTTATCGCATGGATAAGAGTCTTATGTTGCTCGCTGCCTGTGTATGGAAATTTCGAGTAAACTAAGGTGGACTTTATACATTATTGTTGTATTGGCTAGGGACAGTATAATTGTATCAAATTAAACTCGTCTGAAACAGCTATAAACGGTACAGTTTAAATCAAAAACACATGAAAAAAAGACAACCAGAATACTTAAATATGACATTTAGTATTTGCTTCAGGAAATAATTATGAGCTAGCAATACAGTCATAATAAACTGCTTTTATATCGTCAAATTTTAAAACCTGTGTGGACCTATCTCATTCAGCTCTGGGTCTGCACTGTGAAAAATAATGTGAACTTTGTTCAGATATTTCAAAATAAAGTACTTCGGTATAGTAAATGCGACGTGAAATGTTAAAAATAATGATTTGCACATTAACCTGAAGATGGAATATGTCAGGGATGTAATTAGAAACAGTGCAGTGAAACATTTGCACACCTTCAGCAGCACGACAATGTTGAGTTAAGAGGGATGGGCGGGACTAGCATAGTACGAAGGTAAAGAATAGGATTTTTATTATTTTTTTTTGACTTAACAACTGGGTTATAACCTGACAATAAAACGGTTGTAATAGCCAGTTGTAATAAACAAAATATGGGTTTATGTGGAATTATCACATTACTACAAGTAAATACTAATAGTTTCTTTAAATAAATAATATTATTTACGTTTGTGAAACAAAAAGCCTGTAAAATTGACTAACAGTTTTGATTTTTCAATTCGTAATTTGAAGAATCGTAGTTTGGTATTGTAGGATATTAAAAGTAATATAATAATAACGGTATTAGTTTGTAAAATATTGTAAAAGAGATTCCTAATAGAGATTCCCGTTTTGTCTTAATGATTAAATGTTTATAAAGTTTTAATTAGCAAAATTCACAGTTTTAATGTTTTGGGATACATGAGTTGACACACATCTTGATTGTTCGTTTGTTTAAAATAGATCCAATTTATTAGTAATAATAATTTACCGACGTCTCATTAATAAGATACATAATCAAAGAGTGCAAAACTGTTCATAGGCGAGTCGGTAGGGGTAATTTTAGACCAAAAGTTCCAGTAATTTACAGTACGGCTGATTTTGTATAAGTACATAAAGTATGTAGATTAACATAAAAAAAGTTTACCAGTCTATCGATTTCCCAAAGTCGAAAAAAAATCGATTATCATTTTTCTTTTCGATTATCCTTAATATTTCGAGCTGGGATGAAGATAGAGAAAAATACAAAATACCCCGTGTAGGGGAGGTATTTTTCAACAAAAAAGGTCATATGTATTTATTTCGTCCGATCAATGGTTTGTCTGGAAAAAAATTCGATAATGCAGGTATGTATTTTGCAGCAGGGGAAATCACTAAAAGGGGACATCTTATTCATATATGAAGCGTTGGCTCTCTAAATTGGCCGAATTTTATCTTGTTATCTTGAAAATGACCCGTTCTAGAGCCACTTGACTTTCAATGGGTTTCTCGATTTTAGGAATACCGGACCCACGAACTAATTTTAATCGGCTCCAGTTTAGAAAATTTTCAAAATATCAACCTGGAAGTTTTTTTACAAGTTAAATATATAGATTCAAACAAGTTAAAGAAGTATAAACCCTTTTCATTATTTACTTTTAAAAGCACAAGTAAATTAAAAAAGTATAATTTAAGACCTTTTTAGATTTTTTATCAAAACGCTTGAGTTGATCAGCTGCAGATTAGTCATTTTTTTAAATATAGTTTTTAAAATAAGTATATCAAAAAACAATTGTGTTTGTAACTTCTGTACCAATTTTTAAATTGATATGTTCAAAAATGTCGAAAATGGAGTCGTTGAATCCAAAAGTGTTATAATTAAAACGAGATAGGTAAAACAGAAGACTATTTTCAAGCGCCTCGTTTTTAAAAATAAAATTTAAAAAATCGTTCATACTTACTAAGAATATTTATACTGGTGTATTCAATTTGTAAAACAAGTTTGATGGTTATATTCCAAAAATTGACGAAATTGGAATATATTAAAATTAGTTCGTGGGTCCGGTATTCCTAAAATCGAGAAACCCGTTGATAAGTCAAGTGGCTCTAGATCGGGTCATTTTCAAGATAACAAGCTGAGACTTAGCATAAATGTTTAAAATACATATTTTAACTCCTATGTCAAGTTTCAATTCGATATATGAAAATTCAGCCAATTTAGAATGAGCCAACGCTTCATATATGAATGAGATTTCAACTTATAGTGATTTCCCCTGCTGCAAAATACATACCTGCATTATCGATTTTTTTCCAGACAAACCATTGCTCGGAGGAAAGAAGTACATAAGTCCATTTTTATTCAAAAATACTTCTCCTACACGGTGGTATTTTGTATTTTTCTCTATCTTCATCTCAGCTCGAAATATTAATGATAATAAAAAAAAATGATAATCGATTTTTATTTTCGACTTTGGGAAATCGATAGACTGGTAAACTTTTTTTGATGTTAATCTACATACTTTAAGGTACTTATAAAAAAAATCAGCCATATTGCAAATTACTGGTAGTTTTAACCTATACCGACTGTGCTATCATTACCAAAGTGCAATAAAGGGTCGAAAATTTCGAGAAATTCCATGAATATTTAAAATGTGTTAAGAATTTAAATTCTAATTTGTGTACATGTACTTATCAATTTATATGTGTTGGTTAGTAGAACGCCCGACAATAGAATCGTATCATGAAATGTTATCGTCACTAAACACACTAAGAGCAAATAACGTGACTCAGTGACACAGATATCGGTTAGCTTATTTTATGACGCAATAAAAACACTTCTTAACAACGGTTTTGTTCTAATTTGATCCTTCAGTCCTTACTTAATACGCGCGATACATTTGCCGCTCTGATTAAAGTCTTTTTGTTTATTCTGAATACTTGAGCCGTAATTGTAATGCTGTTTTGTTTTTTCCAAACAAACAAATAATTACAGTTGCTTTTAAATAGTCCTTAATTGTATGGTAAATGTGTACCTTTATTTGTCTTTGTTTAGCATTTCCAAAGATAAAAGGAGTTACGCTACACTCGTGGAATAAGTTTAGCGTAAAAAGTTTGAGTTAAACACACTCCAGCTCCTTGCCACATTGCACATATACTTCACAGGAAGTAGACGACCACCCCTTTTCCACGTACTAATCGTAGAATTTACATTTTAATATTTTTGTAAGTAGATTTTATTGGTGTTTATTAATTTATTTGGTGTACAACTTTTTAGCATTCCAGTCGGTTTTCTGGATATGTATGTGATCTTTTCCTTGTGGTTCTACATAACAATGTAATCTATAACTTTTACAAACATACGAAGTGGACATTTTATTTTATCATCTACGTATCTCCATTTTGTCCTCGACCTGCCTATTAATCAACCGACGAAGTTCCCTTAAAACGTTGGACTACAAGTAGTGGACCCTCAATCATACCCCTACATAATATGGTTGTACCACTTCAGCTTTACCTAATGAGCTCCTGATACAGCTCCTGTTATTTCTTTGTTGCCACACTCCATGTTTTTTCTTTGACTGCACCAATTATTATTTTCAGGTGCTTGTTTGTAAACTAGTAGGTCTAAATTTAGTTTGTATTGTCACATACAACTTTTAAAATGTCGTTTACTTTAATCATATAGTTTTAAATTAATAGTACGAGATTGAAAACAACCCTACACATTTTTGTTCTCTATTTTAAGTATTCACTATTTATGGAATCTCTCCAGGGTATAGTTCCATAAGAAAACAGGAAATACACATGAACGCAATAAATCACACTGGATGTAGACACAACAGTAACTCTCCTAAATAATCAAAATAAACTTCATTTAGCCTAGAAGATAAGTCATGACGTTGCAATGAGATAGAATTATCAAATATTAACTCAAAGAATAATTTTACAATGTTAATTCAATAATAATGTCAATGTCATCAATACAATAATTAATGTGATGGGATTGGGAGTTAGTTATATGAGTTTTTTGAACATGTAATGCAGACTATTGGCCAATAATCCAGATAATTGTCAAATCATGATTTAAGTATTTTTTTAAATGGCTGTTATTGAAATTTATTATTCATACGGTTTCATCATCAGTAAACAGATAATTTAGAAATTAGAACATTATGCACAATATGATTTGTAGGTATAAATTCAATAACAGAAGTCGGAATATTGAACCCCGAGGAACAGAATAGTTAATTTTTAAGAATTTATTACGCAAATTATTTTGCCCAATAGTTAAATTTTTTATAAGATTAGAAAACAAAGATGCCAACCGATCAATTAAACGTTTCCCTTTAATTCCATACTAAGGCAATTTCATTGTAATTTCATTTAGATTACTAACACAACTAGTAATCCATCAATTTCATAATTAGATCTATTATGGCAGATGCTAATGTCCAATAAAACAAATAAGTGAACTGTTTTTTATCCATTTAAAAATCCTTTTTGATTTAATTTATGTGTCTAGTTTCTGAAATCAACAAAAATTAAACTAATATACATTATGAAAATATCTCTTCAAATATTTGTAAATTTATATTTCCACTCACAACTTTCAATAACTGTAACTCTCTCATAAATTGCTTGTTTTGTTACTGTATGGTAGTGCATCATACTTGATTCTACAACATACAATTGCAATAAAAAAAAGCGTTTGTCAACTTTAATAACTACACTGACAAAAAGGTTATTTATTTATTGATAATTACACTAATTTTCAATTGACAGTAACCGAGGTTTATTTACTTAGTGATGAGATTTTCTTAAATGTTCATTTTTTTATTTGTCTTTAGACGCGCATTTAAGATGAACACATTAAGGGTCGGCTCTAGCTGTCGGCCATGTTGGCTGACACTCATAAGACCAATGTTAAATTAAAATCCAAATTATTTCTTAATTTTTGATCGGATAGTTTTAACGATATGACATTTTAAAGCTATGTCCAATATGCATGCAAATGGCTTTTCCAAAACTAAAAAAAACATTTTGTTTAGTATTTATTAACAATTTAAAACATAGATTTTTAATATTTTTTATGTTGTCACTATTAACTATAGCGAAAAACCACCAAGCCATTCGCATCAAGAATTTCGTCCCCAAGAGTTTGGTATTTTTTTAAAACACTATTTGAACAATTGCGGGTTTTAAATGGATTTAGGCTGAGCAATGTCCGTGTAACCTACCGCCGCTATAGGGTGATTGTAAATATTTTTTTACGTTGTAAATATTAATTATAGCGAAAAATTACCAAGCCATTCGGATGAAGAATTTTGTCCCTAAGAGTTTGGTATTTTTTAAACACGCTATTTGAACAATTGCGGGTTTTAAATGGATTTAGGATGAGCAATGTCCGCGTAACCTACCGCCGCTTTAGGGAATCGCAGGTTGCTTTCTGTTTTACTAGAGCCGACCCTTAATCAGTACTAAATACTAAGTAAAGTGCAAATGTAAACATCCAGAGAAGTAAAGTTTGATAGATCGAAATAAAAGTTGTACAATAGGTTATAAAATAGTTCTTGTTTTTTTGTCATCCAGGAAAAGTAAATATAACATAATTAAGTGCAAACTGTTATTAGTTTTGTAATAAAAAATGAATGTTCTTTATATATATGTATATATATATATATATATTACTTACATTCGCATCTACATTATTACAGTGCAATAATAAATCATGTCTTATCTTCTCACTCGTTTGGTTTAACAATACTATAATTTTAAATACAATAGGCTAGCCTTCCTACGTAATTTTGTGTATGCCTAAAAATTATACTATCAAAGCTTGAGCACAACGATTATTTTAATTAATTCCTCATAACAAACAAATGTAAATCAAATTACAACAAATTCATAAACGCTACGACCAAAAATTACTAACAATAAAAACAAAACTATGTAACAAGAAATAAATATCAGAAAACAATATACAACCAAAAAGAATTTAAAACTTTTGAGGAAACAGAAAACACAAATTAACTACAACAGGTAACCATTAAAACAAAAATATCACAACACAACATAAAAACAGTATCAATGAGATTTTCCACTTTCTTTTTTACTGCTCTCTCCCTCTATGGTATAAGTGAAATTGTAAGAAATATTTTAACGTAAGTGACGTGTGTTTAAATGTGCATTATATGTTTTGGTCAAGTGTTGTAAATGGTATTTTTTTTAAATGACTCTGGATCACGAAAGACATCAAACGTTTAGTTATTATGGTACTGGCAATTCATACGTTATAATTGTGCTGCTTTCGTGAGTTAGGTATTGTTATTGCTATTAGTATGCAAAGTGGGTGTTCAGCAACAACAGGAAATGTACGTTTATTCCACGTAAATACGAACAAAGTGTCACAATTTTCATGTAATTTAATGCTAAGACTAAGATAAAAGTCTTAAGAGAACATTTTATTCAATTCTATTTTCTTAAAAGACAGACCTTGCCACCCTTAACAGACAGTAAAGTTAAGTGAATAGGGCGAGTGCA
This sequence comes from Philaenus spumarius, assembly GCA_018207615.1. Lineage (NCBI taxonomy): Eukaryota > Metazoa > Arthropoda > Insecta > Hemiptera > Aphrophoridae > Philaenus > Philaenus spumarius. The sequence continues at coordinate 393,573 of JAGFPH010000697.1, forward strand.
TGATTGATTTGGCATTGGAGGAGTCCAGTTAACGGGTAAAAGTTTGAAGCCTTAAAAGTTTAAACTTTTCTGTTAGTTTTGAGTAGGTTGATAAGTGTTATTGATTAATTGTTTGTCTGTGCGAATGGATCATATAAAATGAGAGCTAACTCAACTTTTTAGAATGGTTTTGGATGTGGGGGAAAATTACAATGTTTTCCAAACACAACTGTTTAACGGTAGAGATAAAAAAGCACAACCATTTATATACAGCCAAACTTCCTCTTCAAATAATAACTTCATTTGTTTTGGGGGTTAATCTTTCTTGTTCATATTGTTTTTACAAAAACTTACTATTCCGGGTGAGCAGGTGGACTTGTTGAGAAGTCAACCGAAATGGCATTATGTAGGCCTATAACTACAAAATAAAATTATTTAGGTTTTATAATCCTTTCATATCAACCCCGACAGTTTCAACCCGAATATCTTGTAATCACTTCAAATGTGTTTGATCTTACAGTTAATAGTTTAAATCCTTAAACTGACTTCACAGGAGTTTATTTATTGTTAAATGTATTCAAATATAATATATTATGCAGTAAAAATGTTTAGAACATTTAAAACAAAATATAAATGTATTATTTAATTAAATAACATCTCAATCTTTCTTCTAAAACGATACAATTTATTTAATTCTGAAAAAATTGATCATAAAACATATTTTCGATCAACAGTCATAATTATATAAACTTGTTACTGCTTTAATGTTTGTTTATGGTTAGTGCACGAGAAGGTTCTTTTGTATAGTTTATCTGCTCATTAAATGGGTTTTATGCATTATTTCGCAAGTATAATCCTCTCTATCCCTTTGGGTAAAATAACCTAAAACAAACTTTAAGGAATCATCGAACCATCAAATCAGTATCACACAAGTTTCATTGCGTAAGTACTATAATGGAATTTGTGTTTACAGTAAATGCAATGTTAGTGTTAAGTGTGACAGATTGATAAATTAGATTACAATATGTAGTATAATACTCCATCCTCTATCACTTAATTATGTGCAGCAAAAAGATTAAATTGAGTCGTTAATCATTTTTGATATTTTGAATAAAGGGATTTAGTTTTAGAATAAAAAATCCATATAAGCGGAAGATTTCAAAGATTTCAATTCTCTTGAAAATGTATTTTAGTGTGTAGGTGATGTGGTTATGTTTATGATGTTTATGTTTAATCACTTTCGAAATAACGCAAATAACCTAATATTCAATACTTTTCATTTTCAGCTTTTATTTAGATTTTGTATTTGCTAATACAGTATATCTTTATTTAGCTTGCAATGTTGTTCTATTTAGGCATACATTATGTTAATAGAAATTTTAAAACTTTTCTTTTAAATATTGGATTAGGACATTTAATCTACTTGTTGAAGGAAAATTCGTGAAAATTACGTAGCAGACGATCTTCAGTCGAGAACAGACGATTAGGTATAAACAGCACAGGAAAGTTTACACCGTCATTGTCAACTTGTTGGCGAGGAGTTGTCAAGAAGGCATGTTTTTGACATAGCTTACAACGCTGAAGGGGTTTGTGTCTCTTTTGTACTTCATGTCTGTCTGTTCATGTGTTACTGCATCTTATTAACTTGAGAATTTTTACTTTGAGGGTCTTAAGTCTTCTTAAATAAGAAAGCATACAAAACCTTAAAATCTATTTTAGCTTTACATACTTAAAAGTGATCGATTACAAATAATTCTTTTAAATTCAATTAAAGTATATTTTGACACCCCATTCATCCGTCAAAGACGATACAATTTGCTTCTATCCTTTAACTTACAACTGACACACCTTTCAGATACATCTTGAAAGTAACATTTAGTAAGTACATTGACATTAATTAGTTTTTAAAATTTAAACTGCTACCATTCAGTATATTACTAAATTAAATTATGGAGAATATACGTATTGATTTTGAAAACTTAAGCAGTTTTCAGACTAAACAAAAATCCCTTCTTGCTTAGCTCCAGGCTCAGGCAGATTTCTCTATGAAGTTTCCATTTTATCCCGTTAGCAAAGCAATAATCAAAGTTAAGGGTTAAAATTATAACAAAAGGCCATACGCAAATTTTTAGTCATATATATTTATAAAAAGTTCAAACGGACTTGATAACAAAGGGAGTAATAAATACTTGATAACGGTCTACTAAGGGAGTAATAAATTTTGCTCCCTATCATATCTATTTTCCACCCCCTAAGATAACCGTTGGTGCTATTAAAAAACCTTTAACCAACAAATTTTAAAACAATCAAATTTTGAAGCAAAATAAAATCAAACGAATACAATATTGTTCATAATAAAATCAATAATAATATTGATCTTGTAGTTTTTTAATTATTCATAAAGAATTTTGTAGTTCATCTATTACTCACACATCTAAGCTTCCGCATCCATACATATGTAATTTAGTAAACGAATTTAATTAACAACTGATTAACGTAAAAACACGAATAATCTTTAACCAGCATGTTAAAGCATCTTTGCTTTTTGAAAGGACAAATATTCAAAATAGAGAAATAGTTTTTTAAACTATTTTTAGGCCTAACTTTTCCTTGAAATTATCTGTATATTTTAGTATGTTTCTCATCAACTTGATTTCATACTTTAGATTTATATTCTTTATGATATGTAGTCAGTGAGTTCAAGGTTTTTACCTATTTTTTTATGAATTCAAATAATATATATGGATAAGGCTACCTTATGTAGTGTAATAAATACAAAATTAGTACAAAATATCTAAAACAATTTGCATTTGGTGGTTTATGGATTTTGAAAGCAATTTATTATAATATAATAGATACCTCATAGTACCTGTTCCGTCAGTGACGATTTTCGTTTATTTATTTGAAGCATTTAGGTATGTCTATCCTATCATCAGAACCTCTTGTTGATTAGAGATCGTCAAAACATTAATAAGTAAAAATTCACAAACATATAATTCAGTTATTTAGCAATTTATTAGTTAGTTTGAAGCTGCAAATGTAAATTAATTTATTTCAAATTATATTACTCCGGAAGTTATACCATTACTTTAAAAAAATCACCGCTTATATTTTATAGATTTACTAACAGAATCGTTTACAATATATAAAGTAACCCAACCTAAAGCTCAGCACTAATTTTAAAATATATTTAATTTCAATTGTTTACTTCTTTCACTGGCAGTGATGAAAAGTAAACATTCAAGAGAGATATTTTAAAGTAAGTATAAAGAGGATGGCTAGTTTTGTTTTACAGACCATTCACCATTAGTCTAAAAATACTATTTTTATAATTTTGTGTTATTATTTTCAACAAAACAGCTAGACTCAAACAGAATTATTGTAATTCAAAAATGTAATAAAAATCACAAAGCAAATTATATTTACTTATTAAAATAACATTGTATTAATTTTTTCCATTTTTAGGTTTATGATGCTCTACAAACCCAAATTGTTCTACGAACCCATCTTGTGGTTACTCTTACGTATAAGTATTTCTTGCCACGTTTGCTCATACTGTTTGATTAATAGAATTAATTAATTATAGATTCAGAAGTAAGCCGAAAACCAAAACTAATATATTGGCGGTCCGCTCTAAATGACTATATTGTATGTTGCAGTTACATAGATAGATTAATTAGACTTCACTACACTCTGCCAGTCGGTTGGTAACTATTTGATTGTCTTTGTATCTGGTGGGATCATCTTACAATTAGCTGATTAAATTACCTGATGTTTGTGTTAAGAAAGTAAACGAATCCGTTTAGTGACAAGAGATGTATTCCATTCTCTACTACAACGTTTTAGTGTTTTACACTATCGTCTGTTATTGGTGTTATTTATTTATTTAAAATCATAGTAAAATAAGGAAGTTGTTGAAATAAAATCTATTAACAGTATTGTTTACCACTTGCCACGTTTTTACCTGTTTCAACCGTAGACAGCAACTGAACTGACGTCTGTGGCGGTGTGAATTGCATGTCTGTCACGTGACATAGTGTGACCGCGGTGTGAAAAGACCTTTAGATCCAAAAATGCTGTAGCTCAATCCCATCCATGATATATGTATACAAAAGTTACAAAATATTACACAGAAACATAATAGAATACTACAATTGCAACTGTTTAACGAAATGCATGTTTTTTTTTTTAATAATCACAATTTTGGTATAACTGGTAGGCTAAACTGTTTTAAGGTTTTAGAGCGAGTTATGCAAATTTTTTGTGAAAATTTAAACAGTGTATATTGAAATAGTGGAACTTGAAAACGGTGATACTTGAACAGTAAAGCTGAAATGATGTTAGATACTCGTACCAGCTATTGCAAAAAAATATAGCTTTAGTTTTTTTTGGCATATCAAAGCTATCAAATTTAATTTTATGCAACACAAACTTTAACAACATCAGTTATAATTTGCCAAAACTTGTCTAGGTTCATATTTAAAGTTTTAATGTGCATGAATTGGCTTTCCTTTTTTTTTGTAATATTAAACCAAGTTTAATTTTACTCAAACTTCAAGTAATAATTTGTGTACTAATTATTTATACAATGAAACAATATTATTTATATATATTGAGTTTTTGTTAAATTATTAAACGTTACTGATGTAATAATGACAACTCTTATGATTGACTTTAAGTGATTTAGTTTTAGGTAAAACTCTAGGCTTTGAGCTGTTAATTTGCCTAACTTATTAATAGTTGCTAATTGATTTCCAAGCAATTGCTGTTAGAATAGTTGATGAAACAATATTAACTCACTAGAAATCACTTTAAATGATTCAGTTTTACATTTAAACACTAGGCGTTGTACTGTAAATTTTTTCCCAACAATTGAACATTCTTAAAAGATATATACAATAACAAACATAGTAATACAGGCTAGTATGGCAGAGAATCTTAAGAGCAATGAGTTTGAAATATAAGGTTACCTGGAATTTGTTGATTTACGTTGATTAAACTCGCAACTTTACTTAGTCACATGGTTTTGCCATTCGCGTAACTTAGTTTAAACTTCAGAAAAGCCTGAACTGTGGCATAACTTTATTTAATTTAACTTTAGAAATTTAAACCATTTCGTAATTTATTTAATACTGTTTACATGACGGACACATATTTCGTAACGCACGACCGAAGAGCTGATTTTGTAAAGTATAAACTTGGCTCGCTGAACTCTGTCCTACCTCTAGCCTACGGCAATGTGTGAAGGTCACGTGACAGCAGGTCTCGGTCAAGTACTCACGATGCAGCAATCAAGAAAGAAGGTGACCAACCACCCGCCGTGCTCTAATATTGTTTAGATGGTCTATATTGTACTGATATTGTCTATGCGTAGCGCGCATTCGTTTAAATACGCTACAAGCTTTACACTTTTATATCTAACATCATACATTAATGAACACTGACTTGTGAAGTGGGAGAGAAATCCCATAAGGGTTAAGCAAGTAGGTAAGAAAAATGCATTTATTATGGCTATAGACATTATTAAATTTGGCACAATCCTAGAACTTCTGAATAATCAATGTGTTTATTGTGTTTTCTGAGTCTTAATTCACTTTGCAGTGTTATTCATCTGTAGAAACTATTTTTAACTTAATGATGCTTAACTTACAGTTGGCTAAAAAACTGAACTAAAATTAGTTCAACTAAGTTGGCTAACATTTCTAATTTTTCTGTCGTATTTTCTGCCGCTTTTGAGTCTATAAATAGAGAAAACTGTTTTACAAACTATCAGGTCTTCAGTTTTCATTTATAATATCCAAATTTGTTGAGGAATTTTAGTAGGTATTTGATGCGGAGAAGAGAAGGCCAGAAGTTTTGAAACACGAAACAATTTAAAGGCAAAATATTATAAAACAATACACATTTTATATATAAAAAAACAATAGCTTTTCTTTAATTTTCATTAATAAAGAACTACAACTATTTAATTATTACAATTAATTAAAATGCTGGCAAATTTTATATTAAAGGAATTTTAACTTTATTAACAACTAAAACTATTAAACAGTAAGTATCGTTTCGTAATTGTTTATCTACTACCCCTCCCTATCCCTTTGAGTAAAACAATCCAAAGCAAACTTAAATAAATCAATACGTATGTACTATTATGGAATTTGGGTTTAAAGCGAAAGCAATAATAGTGTTAACACTTAACACTTAAGTATGACAGATGGATATATTAGATTATTTGGAGTATAATACTCCTTCCTCTATGACGTTATGTGCAGTAAAATGCTTTCAAAAACCTCTTTAGATTCTTTTATACTGATGTAAAGAAATATAGAGCATTAATCCAATATACGGGATAATCAAATTATATTATCAGTGGGAATATAACGATGCGTCAACTCAAAAGTCGGTTCCATTTTGTGTGATTGTTTGTTTATAAAATAGAACGCCATCTTTGAATTACTATTCAAATCTTTCATTCTCATTGGGAATAAGACATAATAATACAAACGAAACCATTGTTTTTCTTTAGAACAAGAAAGATATACAGTGATCTACGAGAATAAGTGCAAAGAATAGACACATCAAATCTGTCGACTTCGAGCTTTACGGCAACAAATATATTTTTGATTTTGTTACTATTATCTATGGCTGAAGAATCTTTTATAACTCTACTAACCAAAGTGATTCACATTCCAAATCTCTTATTGCCTTCACATATTTTATAGTTTATTTTTAATAAATGTGTAAGGTCAATCTTAAGCTAAGTTAAGATGGTAAATGTTACTAAATTTCTAAATCAAATGATTAATCTCTAGATATTACAAGAATTTTTCATATTTACTACAGTGGTGTAAATTTATTTGATAGCTCACACCTTTTCTCTTTCAATCTATACATTGTGTATTGTCAAACGTCTTGAATTAGTTAAACTATGTACGAGGCTTGTCCAGAAAGTAAGTACCGTTTTGGAAAAAAAAACCTACAGACAATTTTTTTCAACAAAATTTATTCTACATACTTTCCAAAATAGTTTAGACATTTGTCGTAGCGAGGAACCAACGTTTCTATACCCTCTTCATAGAAAGATGCAGCCATTGGCGAGAGCCATTGCCGAACACCATCGCTGTCGTAATCGCTGTCAAAGCGGCGTCCTACGAAATCCCGCTTCAAGCGCCAAAACTAGTAGAAATCAGAAGGTGTCAGATCAACGCTGTACGGTGGATGATCAAATTGCTCCGAACCAAATTCTCGAATAAGATTTTGAGTGGCACCAGCAGAATGGGGACTTGCGTTTTCATTGATTAACACAATGCCTTCACTAAGAATTCTTTTGTTCTGAATCGCACGCTGAAGTTTTTTCAATGTTTCACAATATCGTTCCGCATTGATTGTTTCCCCTCTGGGTAGAAAATCAACAAGCAGAATGCCCTTTCTGTTCCAGAACACATTGCACACGACTTTTCTTGTCGACAAAGTTGTTTTGAACTTTTGTTTTTTGGAGGATTATGAGTGTCTCCACTCCATTGACTGTTGTTTGGACTCTGGAGTGACATGACAAAACCAAGTTCCATCACCTGCAACAATCTTGTTTAAGAATTCATCTCCTTCATCACGGGTGAGAAAAGTCTCAATGCACTGCCAAGTCGCTTCTTTTTGTGTTCATCCGTAAGCATTTTCGGAACCTAACGGGAACACAATTTGCGATAATTCAAGCGATTAACCACAATCTCATACAAAAGAGATTTTGAAATTTGTGGGAATTCATCAGAAAGCATTCTTATGTTGAAACGTCTGTTTCCACGAATTTTCTTATTCACTTTTTCAACCAATTCATCACTCACAACAGATGGCTGAACACTGCAAGCCTCGTCATGAACATTGGTCAAGAAAATTGCCAAACCCATTTTCTTACCATTCCATCACTGATAACTTTTTTTCCATAACTTCTGTAAGTTGGCGATGAATTTCAACAGGCTTTATGTTCCTTGCGTTCAAAAATCGTATTACAGAACGTACTTCACAGTCCGCGGGATCATAAATTGTTTTAAACATTTTGAGTGCACACTAACTAATGTAAACACAACAAAATTTTGCCGTAATTGCGTCAGCTGTTCCACAATGAACCAAGGAGACTAGAGCGCATGCGCGGAACATCGTCGCTAGCGCTGTGCAGGCGGTAGAACGAAACGGTACTTACTTACAAGCCTCGTATTTCAAATCGTCAAATACATTTTTTTTAAATATTTAAAATTCAAATCTGTCTTTTAAAGTCAACGTTATTATACATGTCTCAGCTGATTGATCATTTACTAGTCACATTTCATTCTTTTTAAGAGCTAGTTTGTGGATTGTCATTGAGGCATGTTTGTTGGTTTACATATTTATATTAAGCCAACTATTTTGAGGTAGGGGAGCAGCGTAGCTTAAATAGACCGCCAGGATCTAGTCTCCAACTAAACGTACGTATTCTAGTATCTAGTCTCACAAACGAAGGTTTTTAACAATTATTTAACTATATCAAATATGGCGTTTGTCGATGATGAGATAATAGCCATTTTTCTTGTGTTCTACATTTGAATTAAATATATAAAACCAATTCATATTGATGAAGCTATAAAATCATAATAATATTTTGCTAATAAGAGGTTGTGACACACGAAGAGACAGCCATAAACAAATATAACTATTCTGCAACCATATAGTTAGCTTACCGAACATATACAGGTTGTCTTGAACGGCGTTATATTTTCGTAACCATTTCAGATAACCCAACACAAATTGGTACAACGTTTCTCTACCATAAAAACTATTTTTTGAAGCAATTACAGTTGTTTTTATCACCTTAAGGGGGCAGCCCGCAGGGAGTTTTCAATAATTCATGAATATATTTACACCCTTCGTCTATTTCTAATATATCGTTCCGAGATATTTCTCAGCACGTCTCATGCAGATAGTGGTAGTATTGTCTGTAAAAATGTTACAGTGTTTAGGAAAATATCTAATAACATATTTCACAAGTATAATACAACTGTTTGCTTAAAATAATATTGTATGCAAGTAAGCTTTGTAAGGTTTGTATACAGGTTGGTTGCGTGGATATTCGATGTATACAGTTTTTTAAAGTAATAAAACAAAAATATAAAATAAATCAAATAACCAAATAAATTAGAAAAATTTAATATTTATCAAAGAAAAATAAGGACTACGCTTTTATTTCTATAGCTCGAATTCTGTTTTTGAAAGTGTAAAACTGAGCTTTGATCCCATTTTTGTGTAAACAAAAAATAATTATTTAGAGCCATAAAATTGCAATTTAAATTTTGAATCATTGGCTGTTGAACGAAAATCTGTTATGTTTCCGGTACGAACAATGCATTTAAAATTTAAAATATCTTGTGGTTTCTCTTTCGTGTATAAGTATTTCTTGCCACGTTTCCTCATACTGTTTGATTATTAGAGCTAATTATAGATTAAGCAGCAAGCCGAAAACCAAAACAAATATATTGGGGGTCCGCTCTAAATGCTATATTGTAAGTAGCAGTTACTTAGATAGATTAATTAGACTTCAATATACACTGCCAGTCGGTTAGTAACTGTTTGATTTTATTTGTCTCTCGTGGGATCTTCTTGAAATTAATTAGTACAGGGTAGCTGATTAAATTACCTGATGTTTGTGTTAAGAAAGTAAACGCATCCGTTAAAACCGTTTAGTTTAACAAGAGATTTATTCCATTCTCTACTACAACTTTTTAGTGTTTTACACTATCATCTTTTATGGGTGTTATTTATTTATTTAAAATCTATAGTAAAATAAAGAAGTTGTTGAAATAAAAACTATTAACAGTATTATTGTTTACTATTCTCAAATTATTTATATATTTTATGATGATCAGAACTCATTTTATCGGACAACTTTAAATGACGGTTAAACACAAACTAGTTTGACAGATGTATTTCAGTTAATTAAACATTTTTGAAAATTATTTATTTATTAATACCTCTAAAGAATTGATCAAGGTAACACAATATTAAAGGGACAGCTTTCACAGATGGATTTTGAACAGAAGTATACAAACGCTTTCTTGGAAGAAGCTTTTAAAATAAACCTTTGTGGTTGTATCAAAGCTCTCTTTGCCTTTCTTTACGGAAATCCGATTTAACCTAGATGGTCCAGTCTTCGTTTATCTCATGGTCATTAATTGGGATTATGTATATTTATAGCTTTTTTTTTAGTTAGTTTGTGAATGGTAATAAAGAATTTTGTTTTAGATTTTGAAAAGGAAGGGGGGAGTTTTACAATTTTATATTTAACATCATACATTAATGAACACTTGTGAAGGGGGAGAGAAATCCTATAAAAAAGACAATGTTGAGGGTTAAGTAAAAAGGTAAGAAAAACGCATTTATTAAGGCATCGACGTTAGCACAATCATGGAACTTCTGAATCATCAATGAGTTTATTGTTTTTTTTTATTCTCAAGTCAAATTCCAGAAATATTATTCATCAGTAGAATATATTTTTACCTTAATGAATATACTTAAGTTAAAATTGGCTAAAAAACTGAAAATTGTAAACTAGATTAGAGCAAACGTTTTTACAAACTATCGGGTCCCGAGTTTTCATGTAATATATCCAAATTGATTGAGGAATTTCAGTAGGTGTTTGATGAAGGGAAGAAGGGCAGTTTTGAAACAGGAAACAATTTAAGGCAAAATATTATAAACAAATACACATGTTACATATTTTTAAATAACAGCCGAATGTCTCCTAATACACTATATTAATTAAAATATCGACAATTGTATCTTTACTAACAACTATAACTATTTGCTACTTAGACAGTAAGTATGTTTTCGTAATTGGTTATCCACTTCCCCTCTCTATCACTTTGAGTAAAACCATCCAAAGCAAACTTAAATAAATCATCCAATCAGTACCACTTGAGTTGCATTACGTAAGTACTAGTATGGAATTTGGGTTTAAAGCGAAAGCAATAATATGTTAAGTATGACAGATGGATGCATTAGATTATATGGAACTCCTTCCATTATAATGTTATGTGCAGTAAAATGCTTTCAAAAACCTCTTTAGATTCTTTTATACGGATGTAAAGAAATATAGAGCATTAATCCAATATACTGGATAATCAAATTATATTATCAGTTGGAATATAACGATGCGTCGATTCAAAAGTCCGTTACATTTTGTGTGAATGGTTTATAAAATAGAACGCCATCTTTGAATTAACATTCAAATCTTTCATTGGAATTGGGAATATAGTACTATATTCTTATATAGACATCCTAATTCAAAAGAAGCGATTGTTTTTCTTTGAACGAGGAAGGTACAGTGACCTACGAGAATAAGTGCAAAGCATAGACACACCAAATCTGTCGACTTCGAGCTTTACGACAACAAATTAGGCTATTATATTTTTGATTTGTTATTATTATCAATGGCCGAAACATCTA
>JAGFPH010000697.1:410017-422934 GCA_018207615.1 Philaenus spumarius
AAATGTAAAACTGGTTTATTTTTTATATGTATCTTGTAAGAAATAAATGTACACATTTTCAACTCTCTAGCTTAATGGAAAGTATAACAATTAATATTTATTGTTTTAGGGGTTGTTAAAACATTTTCACCCTTAGCAGCAAGCACCCAATTGTAAATCTGGTTTATATTTTCTATGCATATTGTGAGAAATAAATGTACAAAATTTCAGCTCTCTAGCTTTAAGTAGTGTATAACAATTAATATTTATTGTTTTAGAGGTTGTTAACACATTTTCGCCCTTAGCAGCAAGCACCCAAATGTAAATATGGTTTATATTTTCTATGTATATTGTAAGAAATAAATGTACAACATTTCAGCTCTCTAGCTTTAAGTAGTATATAAAAATTTATATTTATTGTTTTAGGGGTTGTTAACACATTTTCACCCTTAGCAGCAAGCACCCAAATGTGAATCTGGTTTATATTTTCTATGTATATTGTAAGAAATAAATGCACAACATTTTAGCTCTCTAGCTTTAAGTAGTGTGTAACAATTAATATTTATTAATTTAGGGGTTTTTACTACATTTTTACTTACCTATTAGCATGTAACAAAATATAAAACTGGTTTATTTGTTGTAGGCCTATGTATTTTGAAAGAAAGACATTTAAAAAAATTCATATTTCTAGCTTTAAGGTAAGTATAACGAACAATATTTACTGTTTTAGGGATTGTTTCATCGCCTATCGGGTCCAATTGTGAATCTAAACCATCCAGGGACCCAGTCAAACTCACACACAAAATTTCATCAAAATAGGTCCAGGCGTTTAGGAAGAATTCAGTGAGAAACACATGTACATAAGAATTATATAGACAAAGGTATGTATTTATATTTTCGCACTCTAACAGCACGACCTCATTTTACATGCTATTTGGTAGTGCCTTGTTTTTGTAAGTGACTCGGACAGGTTCGTTAGAAGGATTTTACTATAACTGCAGCTTCTAGTCCAAATTTGATAGCCGGAATGCGAAGCGTCCGCTGCGAGCGAATCGATGCAGTCCGCAAGGTCGAGATGCAAACAAATTCTACTAATATATTTCGTACACGTAGGAAACTATTCATTTCATTCGTGAGTAGACTAATTTCCTAAATATTTTTGTGACATAAAACATATACACTTAATTTTGGAATTTCGCTCAACTCACGTCAGCGGTCAGCTGGGTGATCAAAGTATTATACCTTCATTCAAGGGTACTAAGTAAACATGTTTATCTGATTAGATTTAAATAGAAACCGATGATCTACCACTTACTTGCTCTGTTACAGATCGAGGACTTTAGCTGTGCGCACGACCAGGCACCTACTACACGTGCATAAAACATAGAGTGGATGTTGGCCGGGTAGCGTAAACCGGTTATTGTGCCCTGTGAGGCACGTAATGTTTGTAGAAAAGATGCCTCTCTCCACCCCCCGTCCAGTACGGGCAACTGACTTCCGCGCGCACAGCTAAAGTCCTCGATCTGTACTTACAGCTTGGCCTTTGTTTGGTTTATTGTTAATTAAAGGATAAGTAGCATTATATTGTTTTTTAATATTAATAAAGTTCTAAGCAAGTAAATTTCGCAAACGAGATTTAAAGCAGCTGAGTATACATATTAGGAATAAACATGTTTTAGAGGTTCAATTTAATAAGTTTTACAGTTGAACACAGTTTATAAACTAACTTTCAATAAACCAGTTAACCTCAGTGGTGCGTGTTAGTGGTTACATCTGGCATTTAAATAATGCCTACAGATTATTTAAATATAAACATTCTTTCCTACAATCCAACTAAACCAGCTATAAATGGCGGAATTAAATAACAGACTTTGGCTACATTAAATAACAAAGGGGAATGAAACGGAAGCAAAATGGCGCCACTGTTTATCGCGGTATCGGAACATTGGAGATTTATTGTGATAACTACGTGAAGGAAAAACAATATATTAGAGGGAGAGATTTGGAAAGGAAAACCGACTACATACATTCGAGTTAAGTTGCAAAAGTTTCACTCATTAAATTCGAGTTATTTATAAATTATTTATTACTTTGACTCCTATTTCCTTGACCATTATTGCAAATTTTTTTAATTCTTTTACCAACCTTCAAATGGTCTATTAATTTCCCCTCTACTGCTGCTGTGCCTTACTAGCAGCACATCGTCTGAAATGATTGATCGTCTTCGACAATGACAGAGGTATGTGTCGAAACTATTAAGACCCAGCAGCAGTAGAGGGGAAATTAGTAGGACCATTTGAAGGTTGGTAAATTAATTTAAAATGTATAAATTAATTACATTACTAAAATATAAAGTAAATTTGGATGTAAGGCTTTATTGGGAAATAGTTTTTCGATATATTTCTACCCAAGTGGACCTGACTCAATGTGACACATGTTTATTTTGTTTTTCCAATATCTCTCTCGACCTCTTCTGCCCCCAATACAGAGCTACGATATAGACTTATGTTTTCCCTATTCCTCATTCTATGCATGATCAAGTTTTAATTCCAAATCTAAGGTGTTTACATCTATGATATGTTTTTATTTTATTCAAAATATACAATGAAAAAAGGATACTGTACATCGGAGTCTTCCTGTATAAACCTCGATATCAGTATAAATAGGTCAATTCGTTATATTATCGTGTTATTAATAAGTTTACTTTGTACAATTGAAATTCTAATTATGAAATCTACACTAGTCCCATTTACAATAGTTCAAATATTTGATTTCTAATATTTAGAAGAAATGTAACTTATTAACATGTGTATTTACACAGTTTGTTAAAAGTTACCACAATTTTTATCCTAGAGAGTTTTGAGCAGATTTAAAAATACTCTAAAGAAGAAAGGGAGCCATTTCATTAACATACTAATTAGTGTAATTTTTAAATTCTTTCTGAGTTGGAGGATTTTTTTTATACACATTCTTTTATTGCACACCACCAAAAATCAAATATAGTGACCTTAAAGTTTTTGTAAATAAGCCAATAAAAACACATTGCCATACCTAACTAAATATTGTCACTATCTAAGGCATCTAAGGTTACAATAAATTAATTAAACTACTAAAAGTACATTTACAATTCAGGATTTATTTAGAAATCAATCGGTTTTTATATAATTTCATCCAAGATGCATCTAACTAGATATGACACATATTTATTATGATTTTCCAATATCTCGCTTGACCCACTTCACTCATAATATGGCTAGGCTATAAGCGCATGTTTTTTCAATTACTAATTTTCTGCATTTAGAACAAGTTTTGCTGCCAAAACTAAGATGTTTACTTCAATGAGATATTTTTATTTTGTTCAAAATATAAGCTGCAAGTTGAAGACTGTACATTGGTCTACTACCATAAATATACATCTTAATTGTAAAGTTTACATTGTTCTATTCAAATAATAATAATGGAATCTATAGGTTGTCGTAAATATAATGGTGGTATTTCATTTAGATGAAATATATAAAAATAACAATGTAACTTACATTTGTATTCTCAAAATTAGTTCGAAATGTTCTAAATTTACAACTACGCAAGCCTGGAGATGTGTCACCAATTAAAAAAAGAAAGAGAATCATCATTTCATTAACATACTTAGTTGTGTTAATTTTAATTTTAACCGTAGTTAGGAGATTGTTTTGGTACACACATTTTTTAATTGAATATCTCAAAAGGAAATCTAATAGTGTGTTAAGTGAAGGTCACAAGTATTTGAAAACAGGCCTATAGAAAACATTGCGAAGAAGATAAATTTAAACATGAATTGTGTGTATGTTGCTCCATTCTAAAGTATGTTCCAGCAACTTAAGTTAATAATAAATAAATTTGATAAAATAAATAATATAAGATAAATAAATAAATGCAGGGTAAATAAATAAATTATTTTACTGTAGTAGAGATATGAATTTATGTGTTCTGAAAAAACTGTATTATTATTCGTTTACGTGACATTGCACATCTAACCAAAATAATTTGCCAAAATAAGTTGCCAATTATTGGCACTATGTAAGGTTTGTTCCATGATTATATGGACTATTTATTGTTAACTCTTTTAATTGTTAAGATGTATGAATTCATGTTTTGCTTGAGTGTTAAGTTGTAAACGTCATTTTGTTTACAGTTGTACAGTTTGCAAAATGTAAACTTGTAGATTTTGCAATACTATAACACAGATTTTTGAAAGTCCAAACTGGTTGTACGTTACCAATATTCAAGTTTTCTTCTTGTTATTTCGTTCATATCTGTGGAAGACATTTATTTGCTTTTTACAGTTAGTGGAGTATTTGATTTGATTTGATTTGATTTATTTATCGATCCAGAGACACATGTTACAGTGTATTGATTTTGTCAAGCAATAACATAAAATTAACTAATTACTAAAATACATCACCACAGCACAACAACAGCATAAAACAAAAATCAGAGCAACATTTAACAATTATACTAAAAAACAATATTCCTGACATCAGCCTGAAAAAACTCACTTAAACAATAAAAAGGGTTATTACAAATCCAGCCATACATAATTTTTTTAAATTTCTTAATATCTACAGAAAAAGCTCCAACAGCGAGCATATTAAACATGGACATACCAATATATTGATATGATGTCTGAGTTATACTTAGTCTAGCAAAGGGCTTGTGTATAAGCATGCCTTTTCTAGTATTGTGGGTATGCACATTATGGTTCATCACCAATCCACCTAGCTTCAATTTTGTGAACATCAAACATTCAAAAACATACTGACTTATGACAGTTGGTACCTGCATCTGCTTAAATAAAGACCTACAGTGCTCATCACACGAACTAAATGTGATCAGTCTAATAGCTCTTTTCTGCAAGAGCAACACTCTGTCAATTTTTGCAGCATTACCCCAAAATAGGAGACCAAACAATAGCACACTATGAAAATAGGCAAAATAAACAGTTCTTAAATAGCTTTTAGGTAAACAGTTTCTTAAATTTCTAATCAGGTACAAAGCTTTAGACAATCTTTTACAGACAGAGTCAATGTGCTGCCCCCAGGTCAACTTTACATCTAAATGCATGCCAAGCAGTTTAACGGGTTTATCATTAGCCTCGCATATAGCCCTGTTAAGGGTAAACACAATTTCGTGTGTCTTGTCTACATTTAATAAAAATTTGTTGGCACTGTACCAAACATTGGCTTCATGCAAGACTGTACCAGTGTATTCGTTCAAAGATTTTAGACATTGGTCAGATTGAAAAAAAGTCACATCGTCTGCAAACATGGCCACACGGGAGCAGACATTTGCCTCCAGATCATTTATCATAACTAGAAACAGGAAGGGACCAAGGACCGAACCCTGAGGCACTCCAAATTTAATTTAATTTCCAGAGGATAATACACCATTAACAAAGACCTTTTGCCATCTATCAGAAAGGTAGGATTTTAAGAAATCACTCTCAGACCCAGCAACCCCATAATACTTCAATTTATTCAATAAAATGTCATGATCCACACAATCAAAGGCTTTGCTTAAGTCACACATTACAGCAGTTGTGGCTAACCCATTTTCAAAACCTTCTAAGATGTAAGAAATCAGTACATCCATTGCGCTTCTCACCGACATTTCAGGTCTAAATCCAAACTGACTTGCCGAAAAGAGATTATTTACTTCAAAGAAATCACTTAACTGCAATTTGAACACAGTTTCAAAAATTTTTGAAAATATAGGCACAAGGGAAATCGGTCTATAGCTTTCCATCCTGCTTCTATCACCCTTCTTATAAATAGGCACCAGTTTTGACATCTTAAGTTCATGAGGAAATTTACCCTCCTGAACACAGGTGTTAAGACATATAGCAAGTGGCAGAGCAATACTGCAAATTACATACTTAATCAAAAAATTCGAAATATCATATATATCTCTAGACTTAGAAGATTTTAACTTATTCACTGCATTTAATATGTCACCATCATTAATCATTTTCCAACTAAAACCAACATTAGTGACTTTAAAATTACTCAACAACTGACTGTCAGTTACATTTGTATTAGGTATCTTAGTGCGCACTTTTTGTATCACTTCAGAGAAGAAAACATCAAAATCTTCAGCAGTTGGAGACTTAGCTGCCATTCTGTTTGATCGTCCTTCATTTCTAATCACTTGCCATGCTGCCTTATTCTTGTTTACCGATGCAGCAATATAGTCCTCATTCCACCTTCTCTTGGATTCAACTAAAGCATATCTATAGTGTTTCTTAGCTTTAAGATAATTTGCCTTACTTATCTCAATGTAGTGTAGTTACCTATGAATCATCAAATTCAGCTTAGTTTAGTTTAGTAATATTACGGCCAGAATGTTGGAGCTTTTTTAAGTACTTATGATAGAAGAACTACTGGCCCTCATGTGTTATTAAAAGGGGTGAATGGTATGTATTAGTTTAAAAAACTGATAACAAAAACGTTTTTGCGTTAAATATTATTTTTATATAGAATAATTTCAAAATATAAAATAACTGAAAATACAATGTAGATAAACGTAATTTCTAACACTATGTAAAGTTCCCTGGAGATGTTTGCTGCGCAGTACATGCAAAGAAATAGATCACATTTCTTACTGAGAGGTCAGGGCTAAGGTCACTCTTTTTGTTTTCCTTCATCCCATCCATCTTAAGCACGTCATTCTTTTTTATGCTCTTTATCACAGTGTCGAGTTTTTAGAATGTTTCTACATTTTGGTTAGTTTAAAGTTACTGCAGCCGTGATGTGTGCTGTAGTATTACTTAAAGACAGTGTCAGTTTTATAGATTTCCACTTTGTTTTTTTGATTCCATAGTGTAACGGATTGCTTATAGTTGGTTCGTTTTGCATGTGAAAATTCGTAGCTCTTTACTGACGAAATGTTATACAAACCGTAGAAATAAAGGATTTAAAAACAATAAAATTTCAAGGTATCTCCTCCAATATATTTAAACAATGAAGTTAATACAAAATTAACGTTTTCCTTCGACCATTAACGTTTGGCATCGTTTGGTAGGTCCTTCAAAATTTTATAAACATGGGAGTTAACTTTTATAGTAAGGCATGAGACACCAGGTATAGTAGGCGTATATGTCGCCATACTGGATGACGAATTAGGAAAATCTCAAATAACACAAAAGTTTAACATGCCTAATGGCGAAACTTATACCTTTGACAAGTTATGAAATTGTATACTGTACTCTGAGATGGCAAATGTGTTTTTGTTGTTGCTTTTATAGATCAACATGAAATAATCGCTATATTTACCGTCGAAGAAAAGTGTTATCAGTTGGGCATTTTCTTAAGTTTTAAAACATAAACATTTTATACTACAGTAAATTGTTTAGTTGAGGTTTTAATTGTAAAATGCCACTCAAATAAATAATATTAAAGCAAATATTGCTTCATAATTACATATAGAAAAAGCACACAAGCTGTATGCTTATACATCGATATATTTTCAAATGTATTTTTAATTTATCTCTTTAAAAAATGTATATAAAAGGAGTGTCTTTCCTAGAGGAAAGTTTGAACTTGCTAAAATCGCAATACTGACTCTTGTTTATTAGTACAACTTATATGATATCGTAAAGTCATACGTATTGCTTATGAAATGACACCACTATGTGTGCTAGTTTATGTGTAAATTGTAATCCGTGTTTGTTAAATGTGTTATATCGTAATAAATTACGAAGAAAGGCGTAGCAGGCAGAAAATCCAAACTGTTAGTCATGAATCCCACAAGTTATCGGGTGCTAACTTTCATACAAATTGTATACTTTTAAATTAACAGATTTTATGAACATTTTTAGTTTCGTTTTTGACAAGTACTGTTGTCTATTTAAATAGAAATGAAACGTTTGGAAATTTTTTACTACGGATTGTAGGCCTATATGAGAAAAACTTAAGTTGATTCAAATAAGAAAAAGAATAACAGCGTCGTTGTGAGTTATATTTAATACTTAATTAAACATTATTTTGGGGTAAAAAGATATATATTTTTTACCAAGGGAAGTTCACTTTAGTATGGGTGTTAACCTTTTTGAAAATTTTGCTTTTGTTATTTAAATTAACACATCACAAACAAGAACACATTTAAAATTATATTTATGATACTAGGGGAGACCCCTGCGTGCTCCGCACGCCAACCCCCAACGGAACTTTCTAAAATCATATGTTATGTTTTATTTATAATAAAGGTGTAGTATTAATAATAACCTCAAAACTGAAATGGTAAATAATGGAAAATGTTCAAATCAAATTATTTTTTATATTTTATAACAGCAGTTATAATAATTGTTAAAAGAACCAGCAAGGCTCAGGTCTACACTTTAAAACCCTAACCTAAAAGCTAGAAGTATACAAATAATTGCTTCACATTTTGAAATCAGCTGTTAATGGAAATATTGGAGCAAACATCTATATTATCTGATATTTTATTTAATTGGTTTCTATGGTAATAAATGTAAATACATATGTTGGTTTATCATTCTAGTACTAACCCTAAAAATTTTTCTGGCTAAATTTACAAATATTAAAATAAAAAAAGATTTTTATCGAAATGAATTATAGCCTATGTTACTCAGGGATAGTGTAGCTTTTTATTAGTAAAACTATTTTTTCAATCGGTTCAGTAGTGCCAGAGATTACCCATTACATACAAACAAACAAACAAACTTTACCTCTTTATAATATTAGTATAGATTAACAAACGTTGTAGGCGAATGCTAGTTTGATCTACTACGTGAATAACCATATAAATATTATTTTTAATGTGATTGTTTTTGTGCTGTATCTGATTGTATTTATTATTTGATTTATTTATTCTATTTTTGTTTGTATTTATTTGATTGAAAGTGCATTTGGTAATGACTGATAAACAATTAAAACACGTAACGTAAACATAAAAACGTTAAAGAACAAATTAGTCTGTAAGGGTTGATGGCAAACATGTAATTGATACAAATGTACACAGTTATATAAAATTTACAAAAATTGATATAATAATAGTTGTGAGTTGTTTTAATGGTCTATAAAATATCTCTAGTATAAAACAATAGTATATTTCATTACTAGTACCGAAAGTGGCACTTTCCGGTGCGCGCCCAAGTTTCACGTACGAGGCGAAGCCGAGTACGGGAATAATTGGAGCAAGTGCCGGAAAATCACTTTCGGTACAAGTTATGAACGGTACTTTTCATCACGACGCAAAAATACACACAATGCTGAAGAAGAAACCTCAGTAAAATGCAAACTATTATATATAATAACAACACAGCAAAACTCATTTATACCTATTCCTGTTTTCGGTTTACATTGTTGAACAATAAGAACAGCTGATATAAATTGTAAGAATAAACGGCAAAGCGACGTCAGAGCGCGTAGCGGGCAAATGGAAAACTAATTGAGAGCAAGGGAAAACAAATTTAGAGCAAGGGAAAATCAGCTAATCGTTTTTCCCTTGCTCTAAATTAGAGCTTGGGAAACGATCGTTTTCGTTGCTACCAGCTGACATCGAAAGTAGCTACTTTCGGTACGGAGTGATGAAAATAATTTTACCTTCAATCTGCCTTTTTACTGAAACTATTTGAGGTTCAGCAACCATTCCAACAACAGAATATTCATTTCCAACGCCATGAGAAATACCTTTACAATTGTTTAACCAGTAGAGGAGTTACCGCCAAAACTATATTTTCGTGTAGTAATCAAATAAAATGGTTGTATTTTAGACGATAAGGGTACCTTATACAACTTAATATAACGAACTGTGTTGGTTTTCAAATGTTTCTGAGACTATCGATCAGCTGTTCTAAACAATCCGTATGTTTAATTAACGCAGTAATAACGTATACAATTCTCAAAGTTGTAAACAGCTGATTTTAATATCTAAATTAAATATTGTTTTTTTTTTTATAAAAACAAAATTAAAGGTTTATAATATTATTTATTTTAAGATTAGGGCTAGACCAAGGTTGAGAAAAGTTAGCGAGCTTAGCGAGTCCGGTTGAATCACTTCTTGTAATAAAATATGTTTATTATACGAGTTCATTTTATGTAAAACGTTATTTTCTTTATTACCATATAGCATTATATGGACATATATCCGTGGATGCTATCAAATACAATATCGGTCTCTGGATTCATTATTCCCTATCATGAGCGGAATTATTAAAGGATTATAGCTACCTTGGCAACTATGCGTTACTTTATTAATAAAATGACTTTAGTTGCGGACAGCCTAACTCTGAACCAGGAAAAGGTTAGGGTCTTCCGCCCAGCCGACCCTAATTAGTAACGCTTGGCTGCACTCAATGTAAAAACAAGTACTAGGTGCCTAATACTAAAAAGTCAGTTAAATTATGGTAAAAAATTATTAAAAACCATTTTCATATTACGTTTTGTATTTAAATTTCGATTATTTTTTACTAATTTTTTTTTCTTATTTTGACCCATAGAACCATTCCTCGAAGTTTGATCCCGTAATTACTGCACATCCTGTACATTCCTAAAATATAACTATGGTAAATAGAAATAAAACATGATATAAGACAATCTACTTCTCGCTCAAGTACATTAACTTTTTTGTCGCTATTAATTATTTTCTATTTATTGTACCCAATATTAAATTAAGTTACATAGTATGTTAATTATGTTTTCAAATTTTCCTTGAAACCGGCGATTTGTTCTGGTTATCAAGCATTACAAAATTATTACAATCATACATAGATTATTTTTGCCCCTCCATATGCTCACGTTTTTATATGAATTGTATTTTAGTTCAACTGTCCATTCAAAGTTAATTTTAAAAAGAAAAACTAATTTGGCGGTACAAGTTGGCCGATTTACATAAAATTTAGTATAAAAATAATCGAAATTTAAATACAAAACGTAATATGATAATGGTTTTTAATAATTTTGGACAATAATTTAACTGACTTTTTGGTATTAGGCACCTAGTACTTGTTTTCATTAGTGCAGCCAAGCGTTACTAATTAGGGTCGGCTGGGTGGAAGGCACTAACCTTTTCCTGGTTCAGAGTTAGGCTGTCCACAACTATAAACTAAGTTGCTGACTTTATTAAAAAATAAATCCCTTAAAAGTACGGTTTTGTATTGAATGACTAAATATAATACAATCCATGACAATAACTTCAAACATGATAACCGTTCATTCACAATCAAGTGTTCATCAAGATAATAATATGACAAGACTAACGGTTTGTAATTTTATATTATTCTTAAAGAAGACAATCTAATATGACGTAGTAAGTGGTGGTGTGAGGAAATCAATTGGTTGTAATTGACTGTTTGACTTGCTCAGCAAACAGTGTGATATGGAAATTTAATAAGAGGGAAAATTGGATTGAAGACTCAAGTTGTTTAGAAAATATACATTGCCAACAGTTAGTGTCAACATTTATCATACTTACTCCCACTGCATGCGAAAACGTTTATGTCGTTAAAAAATATCCACGTTGCATTGCATATTTTCACTGGTGGATAATTTAGACATTTCTGATTAGTACATAGCTTTAGTGCTTAAGCCGCGTTTACACTAACAAATAACCATGCTAGAAACATTCTTGGAACGAGGAAGGTAGCAGAGGAAAACAGTGGGCATCATTTAGCAGTCGCGGCCCTCTTCCGTCCCCAACTGACAGGGCAACTGCCGACTTTCGACTTCTAACAGGCCACGATTATCTCGAGGCCCATCTTCATCGCTTTTGCTTTGCAAAATCTGATACGTTTCCGCTCTGTCGATGGTATCACGGATGGGGACCACATCTCAACCTGCTCCGAGCTGGACAACCAGCTGTCCAGAATTTGTCGTTACTGGGAAGCTCGAGGCCGAATGGCTCAACAGCCTAGAGCGGGGATTATAGTAAGTGTTAATAGAAAATGTTCGTCACAAAACAATTAACATGCTTTGTTGCCTAGAGTAAACGTGGCTTAAAATATTTATAGTAAACATATCTTCTGGGCATAGACGTCGCGTGGACTATTGTTGTTTTTTTGGGAGGGGATGGCACAACCAGTCCAAAAGTTTGTTTGAGTGAGATAAAATCGGGACACCCCAGGTTAGAGCAAATTCTGCTTTTGAAGTAGAAAACAACGCTTTGATACCATTTTTTTTGTAAACAAAAAATAATTATTTAGAACCATAAAATTACTATTTAAATTTTGAACCATTGACTGTTGAACAAAAATCTGTAATGATTTCTTTACTAACAATGCATTTAAAATTAGAATTGTGGCTGTCCAAGGCTCACTTCCTTGCAGTTTTTGTGATAACAAATATTTTAACTTTTGAGTCAATTTTAATAAATCGTTCAATTGAAATACAATTATTTTACTATGCAAAAAATAATAATTGAATTTAAGAGAGAATCTGTTAGAACCAATTGTGAATATATAATTTTGATATGAAAATAAAACACGTTGATATGGCTTTTTTTGTTTCTGCTTGAATCAAATAACCTTTATTCTAGACAGAACAGAAATTGAACAGAACATATATTTTGAGGAAAGTAATTCTAAACAATTATCATTGTGTGTACGTACAATCTGTATACATTTTTTTAATGTTGTTTTGTATAAACGTTGTTGCTACAATCCTTATATTTGGTGTTTTGAAGGTAATTTTTTAACGAAAAATTCAGTTAACTCTTGGAAAGTTGTGACTATAGTCTTTTGCCTGTTTTGACAAAATTATTCTTTTTATACAATGAAAACATTTGAGCTGCGCGAAAAGCTTGAAGACAAGTTGCACAACTTTTGGATCAGCATTGCTGGTCCTTGATATTCCAGTCAAATAGTAGTTGAGCAATACTATTGATTTTGTCATACTCTTTCTTGGAGAAATGAGATTGTAGGTTTGTAATTACTATGTCTAGCCTCG
>JAGFPH010000697.1:423034-443716 GCA_018207615.1 Philaenus spumarius
CTTGGAGAAATGAGATTGTAGGTTTGTAATTACTATGTCTAGCCTCGAAAAGGAAACGTCGACTTTAAACGTTTGTTTAGGTGATTAGTGATGAAATGAAGACTCATACCGGTTACTAGCTGCAAGTTTTTGGGGGCTTTTTTTATGTCAATATCTGGGCAAACCCACCATCATTTCCTTCAAGTTTTAAACAGTAAATTTTATAGCTTCAATTTTTTGCTAACACCTTGAAAACATCAAGTGTATCACTCTGAAGCTCTTTGGAGAGAATATCTGTCTGACTCAAAACTTTGTACAATAATTTTAGATTGAATTCAAACTCAAGGTGCTGATTTGTTTGACCAGTTAGTCTGCATCAGCTACTACTTTAAACTTCTATGTACTATTTATCATTTGCCACAACTTCCAATCTGTCACAAATTTCTGGGAGCTGGTCCAGAATAACCTTAATGGCTAGGTGGCCAACAGTGCATTTAGTTCGCTACAAGCTAGCTTCCCAGCCTCTTAATTTTTGTCAGACTTTTTTTATTCTTTTAGAAATTGAATTGCCTTAAGATGCATTTAATTTGTTCGTGCTTTATGATTTTTTTCAAGTGCATTTTCCAATTATTCATACTCACTTTAGTAGATGATTCCTCCCCACTCCCAACCGACCTTGTACTAAAATAGTTAGTGGCAAAATAGTTGGCATGTAAAACAAAATGCAATATCTGAAATTTGACTATATTCAAGTTTCTTTGAACTGCCTCAATTTGTATTTAACTTTGCTTACATTAAAGCAAACCACTGGCTAAAATGGGTCTTTTGAAATGTTTACTATTTGTACATTGAAAGAAATATCTCTACCCTCTCCTTCGAACTCAACATCGTGATGTTTGTATGAACAAGATGGCGACTCACAGTCAAAACAGATATCAGCACTACTTCCAGTTAAATATTTATTTTCCTTCATACTTGACTCAACATTTTCACTGGACTTAACATTTAAAAAAAGAAGGCAATGCTGACAGAAGTGAAAACTGCCTTGAATTTAAATCGTTGATTATATTGGTTTAATTCGAAATTTTGTCATTATTTTTATCTTGCCCCATTTAAAATTTTAATTAAAAAAATAACATAAACATGAATGCCTTAGTGAAATAATAATAAAAAAAAAAACTAAAAAAAAACACATTTTAGGTTCAACCTATACTGGACCTACACAAGTTTGAGGAAGGCTTACTTTATTTTAATTTGAATATCTGTTGTTACATATTAAAGTTTAACAGTTAATTTGTATTCAAAGTTTATTAACATAATTTTAGGTTAGGCCTATTCTGAACCAACACCCATTTCTTTAATACATTTACATTTATTACCATAGCAACGAAGTTAGGAAATTTAGACTTAAAAAAAATGAAAAATCATTATTTCCATTTTAAAGGTATCACCAAATACAATAACAACACAACCTACAAAATTAGGAAGTGCAATATTAATTTCAAAGGTGTCAATGTCTATTTCATCGGTAACGTGAATTAACTAAACCCACAGGCCTATTGAGTTTAAACCTTTTGATTTTTCAAAGATAACTGGGGATTGTCTAACATAGATTTCCTATAAAACTGCCTTTTGCATCTGTTCAATTCTATTATTAAAACCAGCATTATACAATTTAAAAATAATTCATGAAAATTTCAATACTGTTGTGTTATACATTTTAGGTTATTACCAGTGCCACTGTAGTTACGAATAAATTAGTGGCATACTTAAAATTTTAAACATCTACCTTTCTTTCTAGGTCAACATTTTATAGTTTGAGCCATTGATTTAAAAAAAAGTAGAACATATAAAATAATGTACAACTCAACCCAACTTATAATTAAAAACTTTTAACTAACTCCAGGAGAGCTGTTGTCCTTTGTTTTATAGAAGCGGGTCCCTGACTATAAGCAAAATTAATTTTCTAACTCCAATTATGATCAGCAAAGTTTCATATATTTAGTTCTTGTTTTTTAAAAGTTACTAAGCTTAACGGCCAATATTGGTGACACTTTTAAATACTCAAGTATTTTTAAGGAATATTGGTGTTACGAAATAGAATGAGTTGTCAGGTAATTTTGTTACATACACAAAAAAATGTTGATAAATGTTTAAAAATAGCAGAATTGTATTAGCCAGCAACATTATGTAATATTACAGTAAAACAGAATAGATAGTTAAGTAATTAGGACTGATGTAAATCGCATTGAGTTGCATTTTTAAGTAGGCTAACATCATTGTAAGAAAGAGACTGGTAAAACTGAGAGGGGGAACAGAAGTTTTAAATATGAAGGACACTTTAGATAGGAAGTCTTTTTGGAAAGGTTCTTGGGAGACCGGGGCTTCGGGGGATAGACGCCGGCGCGGCGTGTGGGCCTCAAGGAGAAACCGATTATCAAAGCCACCAGGACAGAGTAAATGTGAGGGCACAGTTTGTGAATAAAATTAAAGTAGTAATTGTTTTATGTAAATTCTGGATTAGAATCAGTTTCTGTGGGTTAATCTATTGGGAGAGTTATATATATATATTTAAAAGAATTCATATTTGGGAAGTAGAAATTTGTACTCAGTTTTGTCCGTAGTGTAAAGTAAATGATTTAGACTAAGGTTGATTTTAGTTTTCACTCAGTGTAGAATCAAATGTAATATAGTAGATCTTCAGAATAAAATATATATGTTTATGTATCTTTATATGTATGATATATCTTTGTACCCTCTCACTTAAAGTTGGAGCCAAGCGAGTAGCCCACTCCGTGATAAATAGCGAGGAGCCCCTTTCGTAATAAATGGTGGAGGCGCCGGGCAAACAGAAATATTTAAACTAAAATTGTTGGAAGTGACGAGACTGTACTTTGTAAAGGAAGCCCGAGGAATACTTTTAGCGACAAAAGTGAATTATTTAAGTAGCCGTGAATGCTGAGCCTACGTCCTAACATAACAAAACTAGAACACGATTTTAGTCCTCATTATAACTTGTTAGTACTTGTCCAACCAAAATAATAATACAGAAAACAGAGGAGTAATGTTAAACAAATAAAGGACTATTAATTATTAAGGATTCATGTCCTATAAATATCCTTCCAATTTAGGTCTTTACTGTATACCATGACATTTATATGATGTATTTTATAAGTAAAGTTTATATTTTTCACTCTTTTAAAATTTGTAAAAGTTATCTTTAGTTTGCAATTATACACTTAAAATAAAAATTATCCTAGCTAATAATTTCGTAAAATGGGTTTATAAACCCTTAAATAACAGAAAATCATATAGGCCGATACATTACTACCAATAATTTCTAAACTATTTGATCAAAATTTTGTTAAAAACTTAAGCCAATAATAAATGAGAAAACGTATACTCTCACACCACTGGTGGGAACAAAGTTGAAAAAGAAAGCAGCAAATTTCAGGTATAATATATATATCAATGCAGTAAACAATTGGACGAAATTGTGGCCAATAAATTTTAATAAATCTTAATCCACGCATATAAATTTTACTAATCGAATCTTAAATAAAATACCAATAGAAATAATCTTAAAAGATTTTTTTGCGAATATAGCAAAATACAAAATCAAATAAATATATAGTACGAAAAATAAAAATAAATAAACATTTAATCTACTCAGAGGGACAGATATAGGGGTGGTAATAGGTTATGGTTGTAACAAATAATCTGTTGTCACTGTGACGTGTCAATTCCAGGCAAATTAATGTTATCAATGTACTGCAGTTTGGATGCTATTATTGCTTGATTAAAGCAATTCTAGACAGTGTAGTTTAATGTACCACAAGGGTTGTCAACTTGACAACAGTTTTACTTTGATCGTATGCAAATAAAACGAAAATGCGAAATGTTAAATAAAATTCAATATAGAAATATCATCGTTAAAGTGAAACTGTACATAGAAGCATAGACTGGAATAAACAGCTGTTTAAAATTTCTGGAACATTGTTCAGCTGTTTCCATTATCTCGGTACGCTACAAATAACAAAAGATAACGGAAAAATCATTAAAATTTAAAAGGAATTTAATTTGTAAGTTTTAAGAGGGGAAATCCTGTTCTTTGTATCGTTCTGAAATAAGAGACTATTGTACTTGGTGAGAGGTGGAGATACAGTCGGGTTAGAATGTAAATGGGACACAATCTACCGTGTCCCTAACCGTTGTAGACTTTTAATTCTGATGTGATTGTATTTGTTGAGGTATTTGCGTGTATATATGATATCTCTGAACAGAACATTGATTCTTGATCATCACAGTGTTAGGCATAATCGGCTCTAGACCAAACGCTCTACTAGTAATGATTCAAATATAATAGATACCTGTATAACACATATTAGAACAGAAAATGAAAAAACATGTCATTGTTAATTTACTAGATAAAATTCTTTTTCAAACTTAATTTTGTTGTTTTGTTTTTTTAAATTTTCTGTGATTTTTATAGTTTACAGTGGTTATCACCAAATTAGATGATTGTAAAGTGGATATGCTCTGAAATTTGAAAAGATAATAAATTTAAACCTAAAAAGAAAATGAAATACATTAAAATTGTATTATTTCTATATCAACAACTACATTTAATCCGAGATGTTTTAAAATCGAGAGTTGATTAAAATCTTTAATTTTTATTGACTTAAAATATATTATTTTTATGTCTAATTTTGAAGTTGGTCATCATATTTTAATCTAGTTGTATATATATTCTAAATGATACTTTAAAAATATTAAAGTATTTTAGAGGAGTATTTTAAACAGACATGCTGGAAGTGAATGATGCCGTACTTTGTAAGGGAAACCTGAGGAATATTTGATTGGGTCCTAACGTTACAAAACTAGAACAGGATAATATGCCTGATTATAACTTGTTAGTACTTGAGAACAATCAATAATAATGGAGGGAACAGAGTACCAAAGAAATAAAAGGGGTATTAATTATTTAAGGTTCATGTCTATAAAATATCTTTCCAATTTAGGTCTTTTCTGTATTCCATAATATTTATTTATATCCATGATTTGTTTGATTTAAAGTAAAGTTTCTATTTTTACTCTTTTAAAATTTGTAACAGTTTTAATTAATTTGCAATTAAACACTAAAAATACAAAATATCCTAATATTTCATAATATGGGGTTATAAACCTCTAAATGAGAGAAAATCATATAGGCCGATATCCTTACTAACAATAATTTCAAAACTATTAGAAAAATTTTGTTAAGAAGACTTAAGCATAATATGACAGAAAACTTATAAAATTACATCAGTTTGGCTTTAACAATATAACAAGTACACAAAATGGTCAATATAATTGAAAACAAAAAAGTGCGCTTGGCCGTCTTCTTGGATGTAATCCAAACATTCAATAAGGCTTGGCAAATTAAACAAGGAATTACCATGAGATTTTAAAATCATACATTGCTGAAAGTTACTTTTGGGTAGAATATGAAAAGGTATACTCTGACCTAAAGAAAAAAATTGCAGGAGTAACACAAGGCACAGTGCTGGGGCTACATGTATTAAATACAGATGAAATACCAATGTCAGAGGAAGCTACCTTTGCAGATGATACTGTAATAGTCAATGTTGCGGACAACATTGAAGAAGTAAGCAGCAAATTGCAGCCATATATCAAACAGCAGGTCGAAATTGTGGAGAATAAATCTAAATGAAATTATAGGTAAAATACCAATAAAAATCAACTCAGACGAAATTTCCTATGTGAATACACAGCAAAATACTTATGTATGACGTTAGATACTAAGCTCAAATAGAAAGTTCATTTAAAAAGAAAAAAAGAAGACTTAAATATCAGCTTTAAAAATATGTATTTGCTTTTAGGAAAGAATTTGAGCTATCAATATGTAACATAAACAGTTCTTATATCAGCAAGTTTTAAAATCTGTGTGGGCATTCAGTTCTGGGGCTGCACTAAAAAATAAGGTGAACTTTGTTTTTTCAAAGAAATTTCAAAATAAAGGACTTCAATGGGAAGTAAATGCGCCGTGGTATATTATAAATTACGATTTACTAGGTGACCTGAAGGTGCAATATGTCAGAGGTGTAATAAGAAACAGTGCAGTTAAACATTTGCATAAACTTCAGCAGCACGACAATGTCCTATTAAGAAGTACGAACTTAGAGAACAAAACTTTAGTTAAGTTTTTCCTTGGGACCTAGCCACTAGTTTATAACCAAACAATTGTGATTCATATGAATGATAAATTACTAAATGGTTGTAATAGCCAGTTGTAATAAACAAAATATGGGTTTATGTGGACATGTAAAATTTCAACAAGAACAAATAATAAGTAGTTTCTTTAAATAATACTAGCTGACCCGTGCGAATATTTCGCAAGTTCGGAGTAGGACTACATTTACCTGATTTAACACGTTGATTTAATTCAGTTAATTAAGTTTATTTATTTACATTGGTTTATAAATAACAGTTTCCCTATACAATCTTACAGTGTAAACAATCTAACTAACAGCTGTCATGCTAGTTAAACAGATGGTTAGTAGATGGCGCCTTTCATTAGGAACATACAGAGTATAATATAAAAGTTTTAAAAATCAATTTTTGTTATTAAAACATGAATTTTAAGCTGTTTGTCTATTTTTCCAGTGTAGTGGTTAAGGAAAGCTTTAAAATGATGCCTCATTCATGTAATTTGATGATTTATTAAGGAAGTTATGGCGTACCGACAAAAAATAGTCTTGAGAAATAATATATGCGATTATTTACGTTTGTGAAACAAAAAGCCTACAAAATTGACTAATTTTTTTGATTTTCAATTTGAAGGATTGTAAAACAGGGTATTAAAAGTAAAGTAATAATACTATTATTAGTTTGTTAAATAATGTAAAAGAGGCTCCTAATATATAGTTTTTGAGTAAAACTGTAATAAAGAAATATATACACCGGTTTTTCTTACTGATTAGGTGTAGACGAAGTATTAATTAGCAAAATTCAAAGTTTTACGTATATTGGGATGCATGGGTTGAGATACATCTTGATTGTTCGTTTTTTTTTAAAAAATAGATCCAATTTATTAGTAATGATAATTTACCAACACCTCATTAAAATGCTACACAATCAAAGAGTGCAAAACTGTTCATTACTAAAGTGCAATGAAGAGATGAAACTTTCGATAAATTCAAGGAATATTAAAATTTTGTTAAGAATTCTAATTGTAATTTGTTAACATGTACTTAACCACTTATATGTGTAGGATAGTATAAGGTCCGATAATAGAATTGCATCATGAAACACACTAAGGGCAAATAACGTGACTCAGTAAGCACAGATGTCGGTTAGCTTATTTTACGACGCAATAAAAACACTTCTTAACAACGGCTTTGTTCTAATTGGATCCTTCAGTCCTTACAAGCGATAAATTTACCGCTTGGATTAAAGCCTTTTTGTTTGTTCTGAATACTTGAGCCATATTTGTAATTCTGTTATGTTTTTTTTTCAAACAAACAAATAATTATTATTTCTGCCACAATTATTACAGTGGAGTTTAAATAATCCTTTTAATTTTATCTTTATTGGTCTTTGTTTAGAACTTTCATAGATAAAAGGTGTTCTACACTGGTGGAATATGTTTAGCGTATCAATATTGAGTTAAACACATGCAATGGAAGTAGACGACCCCTTTTCCCCGTAATTACCGTAGAATTGACATCATAATATTTGTTGTAACTTTTATAAAATAAGTTTTATTGGTGTTTGTTATTTAATGAATTTGTTGTAGGGCCTACAACGTATTAAAGTCCGTCTCAAATTAAGTTGAGGCAACGTGACTCAGTAATTAGGGTCGATCTCGCCCGTCATAAAACTTACCCTTATTAATGCCGCCTCAGTGAACCAGTAGCATACTCTAGTATAAAATGGCAATTCTGTATGTCTTAAGTGAAAATGAAAAAAGGATATCATATTTCGTTTCATGATTCTTTCCTGATAATTTTGATCCTAATTTTGATTACAACTTTGAGCTGTACTAGCATTATAAACATTCTTAGTTGAATTAAAATTACTAATATGGTTTACAAAAATAAAGCCACAAAAATGTACTAGAGAAGTTCATATTTAATCATGTAATAAATAATCATTGTTTGAGAAAAGCTCGATACTGCATCGTTATTTATCATAATACAAACAATTATGTGTCTGTCCCATGTTAATCGGCCGACTTAAAGTGTTATAATTAACTGTTTTTTTTCAATACAACAAATTACAAAATTAAATTTTTATTTATAAATGATAAGGCATTAATATTGCATTAATTAACATATATTAAGAATTATCAAGTTTAGTAATAATTCATTAGGTTTATTCTTAGTGAATTCTACCATCACTTACATTAGTAAACTCTAGAGGAAACATAATTGACACAGGAAACATAAATAACGATAAATAGTATAGTTGTAAATAGTATATTTCTTTTTAAATGACGCAGGACCACGAGAGACATAAAACGTTTAATTATTATGGTACAGACAATTGACACTAATTGTGCTGCTTTCGTGGGTTCAAAATTAGGTATTGTTAATTGTTGTTAGTATGCAAAGTGGATGTTAAACAACAGAAGGAAATGTATGTTTACTTCACGTAAATACGAACATAGTGTCACAATTTTCAATTCATTGAATGCTAAGACTAAGATAAAAATCTTAAGAGAAAATTTACTTCAATCCTGTTTTTTTAAAAGACAGACCTTGCCACCCTTAATAGCTAGTACGGTTACGAGAACGAAGTGAGTACATGATTAGGCATTGGAGGAGTCCAGTTAACGGGTAAAATTTTGAAGTTTTTCTGTTAGTTTTGAGTCGGGTGATAAGTGTTGTTGATTGATTGTTTGTGAATCATAAAAAATTCGAGCTAACTCAACAGTTTAGAAGGTTTACGGGTGTGGGGAAAAATTACCATTGTTTTCCAAAACAACTGGTGTTAACTGTGGAAGTAAAAATCCTAATCATTTATATAAGCCAACCTTCCTTTTCAAGTAATAATTTCATATGTTTTGGGAGTAAATCTTTCTTGTTCATATTATTTTTATAAAACCTGCTGTTCCGGTTGAGCAGTTGGACTTGAGTCAATCAAAGTCGCATTATGTAGGCCTATAGTTACTTTTATTGGTATATCGTCCTCTCATATCAACTCCGACAGTTTCAACCCGAATATCTTGTAATCATTTCAAATGTGTTTGATCATACAGTTAATAGTTTAAATTCTTAAATTTTTTCACAGGAGTTTATTTATTGTAAAATGTATTCAAATATATTATATTATGCAGTAAAAATGTTTAGAACATTTAAAACAAAATACGAATGTAACATTTAATTAAATTTCATTAGTCTTCTAATACGATACAATTTATTTAACTCCGAAAAAATTGATCATAAAACATATTTTTGATCAAAATCCATAATTATATAATTTTAAAAATGAAACTTACTAAGCTCATTTGAAATTTCGAAATTTTTTCCTCTCTATCCCTTTTGGTGAAACAATCCAAAACAATTGTAGAGAAGTCATCCAATCATCAAATCAGTGCCACACGAGTTTCAGCAAAGTAAGTACAGCAAAAGCAATGTTATTGTTAAGTGTGACAGATTGATATATTAGATTACATCTCCTTCCTCTATGACGTAATTATGTGCAGTAAAAATGCTTTCAGAAACCTCTTTAAATTCTTTTATACAGATATAAAGAAATATGGAGCATTAATCCCATATACAGGGTAATAAAATTATATTCGCTATTAACATTAAGTTATATTAGGTATATAGCGATGCGTCGACTCAAATGTCTTAAAAACAGAATCCTTTTTAGCTGACTGTTATAAGAAAATAATATCTATTACACTCGAACCAACTTGAAATTGGTTGATAGGAGGAGAGTATTACTTCGATTCTTTACGTTCAGACCATTTTTTGACGATACTCAAAATTCGTAATATATATATATATATATATAGACTAAGTTACATTTTTAGTTCGAGGGAATTGTTTTAAAAAAAGACAATTCTATTTGTTACATTTAATTTTATTTAAAAAAATTAGAAAAAACAAACTTACAATACTCATATACACTGATGTGCACGGAGAGAAGCCTAACTTGTTGTAGCGCAGCTACAATATTTTACAATAATATTTAGCTTCATGCGATGTCCCCGGCAATGTATATATACTCCGGCGAAAATAACAATCAACGTCATGTTTGGTCCGCAAAGGGCCAAAATCCAAGCGAAACACCCGGTGGAATTTCCGAAAACAACTTCAAAAGGGGGGCGACAACACGTCGAAGCAACGATCGGAATTCCACAACGAACTTCTTAACCCTCAAAAGGGCCAGCTTCATGCGACAACGAACCATCAAATTCTTTAACCAACTTTTTACCCTCCAAAGGGCCAACATCAGTCAGCGTCCTGCGATTTTCCCGTAAATGCCTTTTACGGGAAAACTCGCCAAAATTTCCCCGGAGCTTCACTCCACAAGTCCCCGGGATGGTATAACATCTGTCTGGCGAACGTGATCATGTTCGGCCGCCAAGGACACGTCGTCTACTACCGCCCGGCAAACTTCAATAATCTACGTCTACTTTCCCCGGGAGTTGAGACCTCGTCTTCCGAGAAAGTTACTAGCATTATTCTCCCACTAATTTCTCAAGGACCGTTCCGACAACGCACTGCAACTGTCTGAGAAACGTAGACACGTTCTCCCGCCAAGGACACTGCGACATCACTGAAAACGGCTTCTTCACTTCTACCGTATAACTTCTCCCTGCCGACGAGACCTCGTCTTACGGGAAAGTTGTTCGGTTATCTCCCGCGAAACATCTGTCGTAATAACTCAATAATCCCCAGTAAATTCAGTTCCCAGGTCACGTTATATATTTAGTGGCAAACGTAGAAACGTTTGCCGAACAAAAACTAAATATATCATCGTTCAAACGGCCGAAACAACAACTTCAAACTTTCTCGGCATTCATCGCACTACGTCCGAGAAGGTTACAATCTCCCGCGTAACTTCTAACGAAAATATTCTAAGTCCCCACGCTAACTTAAGAACGCGCCAACACATCTCGTCATCACAGTGGTTCGGAACTCGGCAACTTTGCTGCACGGCAATTCGCCAAATACGTTCCCCTAGGTGTTACTTTTCGCACCAAGATGTTACATTTCGCTGGAGAACAGTATATATACGGCCAGATTCGAGTAGCCCGCAGCCCAGTTCCTCCATGCTATGTACATCTCATAAGCTCATATCTCGACAGCAGATGGTTCCAGGTTGCTGTCGAAGGTACACTTTCCACTTCTAGACCCATTGAGGCATGAGTTCCCCAAGGCTCAGTTCTTGGTCCGTTACTGTACCTTCTGTACACTAACGATATTCCAGTCATCCCCAAAGTATCACTGCGACTCTTTGCTGATGACGCTATCTTCTACTACAGGACTCTGAACCTGGAATATGGCTCGTCGGTCATTCAACAACAGTTGGATGCCCTGCAGCCGTGGCTCAGGAAGTGGAGAACTGCAGTAAACACAGACAAAACGCAAGCCATCCAATTTTCTCCACTACGAAGATTTCCTAAAGTCCAATTAACTCTAAATAAATCACCCATAGCATGGACCCGCAAAGTCAGATACCTTGGAATCACGCTTGACACTAAATTAAACCTGTCCCATCACGCCACAAGCAAACTCTGTCAAGGGCTAGATCCGTCCGTGGCAGACTCCTTCCAGTCATTCACGCCAAGAGCCCTCTACCACTTCGTATCAGATTGTCCATGTACAAAACATATATCAGACCGGTACTTACGTACGCAGCTCCAGCTTGGTACTCTTTGCTATCTGTTTCTTGGAAGAAAAAGTTGGATTCCTTCCAGAACAAAACTCTCCGTTGGATCAAGTAAGTAAATGACTAAGCAATACACACACTGAATTTGAGGTTGATGGTACATTTCATTTGGCCCCCAAAATTGGAAATATGACCGGGGGACAAAATTTGGGCCTCCTACCTCTGCCATGGTTTAATTTACGCTGTTTCCCTCTCCTGATTGATTGCAGATATTTCTTTTTTATTTACTTTGTTTCTGCGTATTTTTTACATAAACTTCTGTTGGAATTTCTAATAATGATTTTGGTATCAGATTCCGCTATTGGTTTGAATGTTTTCTTTAATCTTCTAGTTAGATTCCTTAATATGTTTGTAAAGTTTCTTAGTTCTCTCCTTGTGACTTATTATATAGTCATTAGTAAACTGATTTTCAATATCAATATTCAAAACATGATTAGGGGTAGGGCCTAATATGGCCATATAATATTTCGAAAGGTGCTAACTTAGTAGCAGAGTGTATGTTACTATTGTATACAATGATTTCATATTTTAACATCTTTGTAATATTGTTATTCTTAAATTCTACTTGGTTATTTAAAAGTCGTATGTGTTCAATTAATGTGGAATGTAATCTTTTGATTAATCTATTAGAACATGGGTGTTGGGAACTTATAAAATGTATTTAATTTTATCTACTCCCATTATTGCCTTAACTACTTTATTGTTTAATTCAGTTCCATTGTCAGACCCTATAAACTCAGGAACACCATAATGTGCAAAGTAGTATAACCAGCGATTCTGTGGCGTGTGCGACTAATAAATACACTTGAGCTTAGCTAGAGAATGCGCCTACTATACTGAGAAATTGGTTATTTTCTAACGAAATGCTATCTATGTGAACTATCTGTAATAGTGTAGGCATCAGATTCATTTCAAGTTTTAAGGGTACTCTATCTTACGTTGTCTTTAAACAAATGTCACAGTTATTAATACAATTTTGAATATGCCCTTTTATGTTAGACTAGTAAAATTTCCTTTAAATTTTTGTGTACGTTTCTTGTATGCTACGATGATTGGTTTCTCTTACGTGGTAATTATTTATTTTATTTTAATTAACCGAGTTGGTTCCTCAATTAACGGTTAAAACCAATGGATGTTATATTCGTTGACTTCCTTAATTGAGGTGTCCTACCGACTGCGCCAGTTACGTTTATGGTTCGAGGGAATTGCTAAAAAAAGACAATTCTATTTGTTACAGTTAATTTTATTTACTTTAAAACAATTACAACAAATAAACGTACAATACTCATATACATTGATAGGCACGAAGGGAAGCCTAGTCTAACTCAAACAAAACAAAAATTGTCTCTACACAATAGGAACGCTGACTAAACTAAGAACCATACAACATTCATCATTATAACAGTAAAGTGTACAATAATTCTTTACATAACTTATATATTATATATAAATATTTTATTCCCGGATTTATAAGTGGTAGAAAATATGATTTTTTGGTGAAAGATTCCTAGTAGGATTCGTGAGGTACACTTTTTGTTTTTCGATCCGTTTAAAAATGTCGGAGTTAAAATATATATATTAGTAGAGTTACTTCTTAGTTATGAAATGATATACATTAACCTACAAATAATAACATAAATTTATTCAAAATTAGCAACAAACAGAAAAAGAAATGTGAAATTGATTTTAAACAACAGGTAGACTATTGGGAAGAATGAACGATAAAAAAATGTTCTTGATTATAATATTGTCAGTACAAGATATATTAATTACTGAACACTGATGTTAACAGTTAGTTATACACTATTTATAAGTTCTATTAATTAAATAATCCTTTGACTACTATATAGGCCTAAAAGGTTGTCAACATAGATATCAATTCGAGTTCCTCAGTTCAAAAGTTCTCCACTAATGTTCATATATAGAATTTGACATAACAGAAGATATGAAGTATTTATACTTAGGTTTGATTAGTTTGATCTATAATTATAATTAATTATTTTATGTTATCACTAGTCTCTTTAATCTCGGGGTAAAAGTTTGGTGCTGGCTTTCTCCAAGTTATTAATTTTTTTATTTTTGAAGTATATATCAGGTATGTAAGTGATAAACATACTCAATGTACAGTATTAAACATCATGGAAACTGCAAAGTATGTTAGGTTTGTGTTTAAATATTGTAAATGTATTTAAACATTGTTGTTTGTTTATAGTTTAACGTACCCTACCCTAAATGAGTGTAAATACCATATAGGATTTTTTAGGTTAGGCCTATAACATTTCACAACTTAACTAATAAAGGGTAAGTTTTAGAAGCTGTTGTTGTTTAACGTCTGTGTTATATGATATTTATTAGTTGCTATGGTAACTACTGATACACATTAGGCCTACCAAACAACTTTAAAGGAAACATCTGATTATGGTACTGGCACTGAAAACATTTATGCATCAGCTGTGCTGTGTATTTTAAATGGACAAATTATGCATCAGCTGTGCTGTGTATTTTAAATGGACAAATTTTACTTTTTAATTTGAGAAAATATGTAGAAAACGAGTTTTCCGGTAATTTTCAATAAGTCCAACTGACTTTTTGGGTAACAAATAACTTATGTACCAAATTACAAGGGAATCCTTAGAGCCGTTTTCGAAATTAAATTCTGCAAAAACATACAATTATTGCTCATTTAGGCCGGCCACACACTGCAGCAGTTGGCAGCAGTCAAGGCGGGGCAAGGCGACGTAAGACAAGTCGCTCGAATTGCCTTGTCGCAAAGCGAACACACACAGCACAAGACGAGGCAAGTCAAGGCACCAAAGTTTTGGCGCGGTTTCACAGTCCAGTACAGAAAGTACAGAGTGGTAGAAGTCATATGACTTCGCGCATGCGCGGAACGCTCTGACTAAATTACTTTCGACGAAACATAATTTTTGACTGCTTCGCTTTTTGACTAAAGGTGCCTTCCGCCTCGCCTCGCCTCGTCTCTTGCAGTGTATGGTGCTCCGTAAGCGCCTATGCTTTCTCTGTCTCCCAAGACGCCTTTAGTCAAAATGCCTCTCCTCGACTGTTGCAGTGTGTGGCCGGCCTTAAGAATATAAGACTAGGGACAAAATGAATGAAAGATTTTATACAGTTTTTTTTTATCAATGGCTGTTTAAAATTCTTCTAAAGTCTAAAATAATTGTGTACATCTCACCCAGTTGTGCACGTATTATTTTTGTAAAATTTCTTGAGGTTATTAATAAAAAACGCAAATTGATTACTACCACTCCATCACAGGTATAAGTGAATACTGTTTCCGACTTTAGAATGTGTTATGTGTTATGGATTCTAGTAGTTTTGGCAGAATGGATGGGTTGAGCTCTTAGAATACTTCTGTATCTCATGGAAGTCTCAACTGGAATAATTTAAAAACCCAGCAATTCTCTCCATTTACGTCATACATGAACCAATCCTTAGTTTCACACTCTGGGTAAAAGGTTTTGATTAAATGAAAAATGTAAAATTTTGGATTGTGGCTTATTTATGAAATAATGATATAACTTTTGACAAAATGGTTAAATATTATTAAAACGTTATTATTTACACCATCATTATCCACAAATAACTTCTCTGTATGATAATTTGTTAAAATATAAGTCTAAATACTATTTACATTGTGCATATTAAAACTACTGTATTTTGAAATTAATTCAAATTTCGTTGCTACATGATTACAGCCAATCAGCGGACAGCGAGTCTTGGCCTAAATGGGCGGAGCTTATGTCACCTTAGAGTACACAATGTTTCTTCTCGGTTTT
This sequence comes from Philaenus spumarius, assembly GCA_018207615.1. Classification (NCBI taxonomy): domain Eukaryota; kingdom Metazoa; phylum Arthropoda; class Insecta; order Hemiptera; family Aphrophoridae; genus Philaenus; species Philaenus spumarius. The sequence continues at coordinate 438,718 of JAGFPH010000697.1, forward strand.
CTTTAATTATCTACACAAATATTGGGAATCAGGATTTTTGTGGAGGTTGATTTTTACTACATCGAATGTTGTGGGTAAAATTTCTCTACAGTTCTCGTACAGAACTTAAAAAAGGTTCGTTTGAAGTAGTTCGGCCTACTTGCACGGTGAACAACCTAGCTAGTGGTTTTAGAATTTCAACGTGTGTTGTAATAAAGCCGTGTTATGGATTGTTGTTAATTTTCTGGAATAGGTGTATGTCTTACGGTAATTTGGAGGTTGGTTTGGTGCATAGGGAAGTAATTTTAATTTATATTTTTTTTAAACTCCGCATGAAATCGTAATGCTGTGTTATTTGTAGGCCAATAAATTGTTTCTGAACTCCTATAGGTAGCGCTAAATATCGTATTCGATTTATTGATTCCAAGTTTGAAAGAAACCGCTGGCGATTTTATTTTGCATTAAATTGAGTCATTTACCAAATTGGAAATATTATTATCAAGATAGATATTGGGTAGATAGGGATTTGAGGAGTATAGTCTATAAGTAGATATTTTTCCTACCGTGATAAATGGTAGTTAAAAATTGCAGAGTTTTTGGTGAAAGGATTTCCCAGATTCTAATTTTTTAAATTTTCGATTCGACGCAAAATGGCAAAGTTAGAGCGAGGAAATTGCATGATTTCTCCCACTCATAAGCGCACGAGTTCAATTTGTGAGTTATATCATTCGAAAGGCAATTAATTTTGCTATAATCTTGTACAAAGGTAAATTTTTTGTACAGTTCCCGGAACAAATAGCAAAATTCATAGGAATCTCACTGATGCGTAATTAAAGTGTTAAAGTTTGTGAGACCTTTATATTCGAGGGACCAACTTGCTTTATACAAGTAACCAGATTGAAATGAGAACAATTAGGCTAATACTTTATTATATTCTTGTCTATATTGAAACTGTAGAATTGTGACTTTACATTTTCCTACCTTGGTTGAAGCGAAGTATTGTAGATTTCTGTAGGACGGTGTAGGCCAATGGCCGTTGTTCGTAAACGTGCGCACAGGTACCTGGCGAAGACACTCGACACAAATTAATTATAATAAATTGTCACAAATTACACTGTTCACAAATAAAATATCACTGTTCACAGTTTATAAGTACAAACCATAGACAAGGTTCGCTAATTAAGTTTTCGCGATATCTTTGGTTTTGCAAAGTTAGTTAACAGCACATGAGCGAATGGCGTATAATTCAGCAATATGAATTATGGATAAAAATGACGGAATAAAAACGTATAAAATGGTTTGCGACCAAATACTCGGAGCGTAAGATTACCAACGAGAATAATTCGTAGTATCGTAATCACTATTCTATTAGAGGCGTTGTACGAGGTACTTACAGTGTGTATTACCTAGGTATTACCCGTGCAAAAGGTCACGATTCATGTAAAACGCGTTGCTTGTCCAGTCTCGTGGTTTCTTATCAAGAGTTCTTCGGCTTTGTTAGCCAGAGACCAATCAAAAGGTCACAAAAGGTAGCTTTGTTAAACATGTATAAAACTTCTGTTGCTAAGCTGTGAGTAATGCTGATATATCTTGTGGCGATATGTTTGTGGCGAGAATACAAAATAAGTACAGAACACTCACTATAAATTTTTTTTCATTATCCATGTAATTGCGAAATTTCTCCCACTGAAAAGCCCGAGTACAATTGGTGAGTTGTGAAAACCAAAACAGTTTTTAGAATCAACAAAAATCTCTTTTGGCTCGGCTTAAAGGCAGAGGTAGATTATCCCATAGGTAACCATTAAGAGGGGACCGGAGTCAATTGTAAAACCGCTTTTTAGTTTCCAAAGTGAACACTAGGGTAGCTCTACAAGTTCGTCCGTATCACTACTTGGAGCGCTGCCTGCACACAATGAGTTATACAGCTACCTGCTCCCAACTGACAGGGAGGGGGAGAGTCCGAGAGGCAGCCGAAAAATAAAGTGAATAACACTGTTATACGCATTCACAACAATCACAAGCTAGACAGTCTGGCATTTAGCCGTAGGCTAATAGAAAATGATGAGAGGGCGATAATGCGTACAGAATGTAGGTCCGCCCGTAAGTATAAGAATCGCGTTCACATTATTAGTAGCCTACCCACTCATAAGTAAATATTGAAATCTTGAGATCTCTAATGGTACATTACTTGTAAATATTATATTTAAACAGAAATTCAATATTTTTTCAATTCATTACTGATGATTTTAAAAAGTTATCCAGCTTGGTTTTTTTATATTGCAACATGGTTTGCTTATGACTTAATAGATTATAATATTTACTGTTACAAAGTGTTTGAAACTGTAAAAATTAAAAATAGATTATTTTTACCGATGTTGCCTGTTTCAAACACGAATAGTGTAGCCTAAAGATAACAAACATTTTGCCATACCAATAAGTCTTGTTTACTTCAGTAAAGTATATTGTACAAATATAAATTCAAATATTGTAATAGCAATATTTCTTCAATACCTACAGCTACAGCTTTCAAAGTTTGTGTAGGCCTATACCAAAGTCATATTATTTGTCATTTTTCTGGTGACTAAAATTCCAAAAACCCTTAGGATATTACAGACCTAATATCAGAAGTAATATACATTATATTTGTTTCCTTATCATGTTTCATATTATTACATTTAAGATGTATTTTATTTATGTTGTGTTTCTTTGAAATTGTAAGGCGTGCTGACTTTGGATGGGGTATAATTTAAACACGTCAATCCATCCATTACTGTCAAAGGTTCCAAACAAACGGAACAGGTAAAATTGGAAGGGATTTGGATAAAGCTATGCCACACAAAACCACTTGACTTGTCACGCCTACTTGACACAAAAACTACTCACTGCAAACTATGATAACTGGTCCCGCAATCAAAAAATATATCATTTGTATGGAAGAAAAAAAATATTCAAAAGTTGTTCTTTTTCATAGAATATTGGGTTTTTAATAACTTTCACGCAAAACTTTCTAGTAATTAATTTGAATAACATAAAGTAATAATAAGACGTAAATCATCTTAAATATCGTTGTGTAAAATAATTATGTTTTATTGAACACACCAAAGTAGTGTTCTTCAATTATTTAAAAAATCAAAAAGTAAATAAGCACTCTTTATGGTTACATCATGCTTATTGCCTACATGAATAGTTTTTCCTAGCAATTTATTTGAATAAAATTATAAAATTGAAGTAATAATAAGACTACAATTTAAAAAATAATAAGACTACAATAATACAACAATTAGACTACAAGTAAATAATAACAAGACTACTGCAATAATACTACATTTCAATAATAATAATACTACAATAAGACTAAAATTTTAATAATAATAAGACAATTGAAGAAATAATAATTCAGATGTCAGCTTCGGACAGTTCTTCTACTTCTGTATTTCTCCATTAACAACAATCTTGGATGTTTTATTAGCAACTTTATTCTTTGCATTGAGTATGTACGTCGGGTTTCTAATGGGCATCGACTTGCATACTCTAGGGCCAATAAGTTCAGACAGAATACAATTCTTGTAGAACTTTTCTAGTTTCAAAGACGTGCCGCGAGGCTGGCAAAAGGGTGCCTGGTGCTCCCAAGACCTTGTTGTCCTATTTTGATTTCGAGCTGAGGGATAATGTGGAAGACTTTATTGTAGTTGGCTCGCATAATCGCAAGGCACTAAAGTGTGGGGGCGATTGGCGGACATAAAATTCTGAACCGAGTGTTGAGAATGAGTTTGATTGAGGGAAATTTATTGAAATAAAACGTAAAATAAAACAATAATAAAAAAGCAGTACCGGAATGGCGTTGCGGCACCAGTATATTCTTGTATACAGGTTATGCTTAATTTATTACTATATTATTAATAATTGATTACATTTAATTTCTGTCATGTTACACAATCTTGTTATAGCATTTAATTTATTGTACTATTCTTTCCATATTTAACTAGATAAATTTAACTGGATATAACAAAATGTTGAAATATTTAAAAAAAAAAATATATATATAGGCCTATATAAGCTTTTTATGTGTTTGACAAAAAGTGTTAGTTCTTCAGTAGTCAAATATATTTCCTTGCCTCAGACGGATGTGACCTTTCTGGTAACCATGTTATATTCTCAGAATCCGACTATTTGCACTGTAGCTATGCCGCCGCTCCAGTCCTTCAGGCTTTGTTTAGACTGTTAGTCTTTATTCACAAATCCATGAGTGTCCAGTCCAGCCTGTCAATATTCTTACAGATGAAGCACATTCTTAGACAGAAATACTCAAGTGTTCACGTCCTTGGGAAATCATCTGATACGACTACAATTTTAAATACTTTTCAAATACAAATGGTTTGTTCATCGTAGATTGCCAATGTCAACTAACCACATGGCAATTAACTAAAAAATCAATTTTTTTTATTATTTATACATTATTATTAAGGTCACTTTTAAACTAACAAGATTTATAATTAATTTTTGTAACGTATTAATAGCATCTTCGAACTCTATTAAAATTAAATTAATCTAACTATTAATTGGTGTTCAGTGAGCACTATGAAGAATTTAAACAATATTAAAACACTTAATCTCCTAGCACAAGTTCAATAAAATAAGCAGGCTGTCTTCTGTTTTAGTTCAGTAGATATGTACATTGTACCTGGAAATTTAATAATAGTTTTTTGTAGCAATTACTAACTAAGAGCCCACGAAAAAGAGTGCTTATAAACTTTGACCTGTGTGAACTATTTTCATCATACATTTGTTATGCTCTATATGAGTAGGCCAAGTAATGTGTTTTGCTACTGGATTGTTTGTATTAACCACCTTCCTGGCACATCGACTACAACGTGGCTCTTCATGGCCAACTTTCCCCTATTTATTTGCAATAAATAAATAAATGATTTTTATATTTACTAATGTAAAAATAAATTACTAAAACTAGAAGTACACATAGATTATAAAAGTACAAAAGTATATAATACATGACAATAGTAAA
>JAGFPH010000698.1:16129-35865 GCA_018207615.1 Philaenus spumarius
CCCCCCCCCCCCCCCCCGAAACCTCTCTAAAATGTAGAATTTTTTAAAACCTTTTCTTAGTGAGCACCTAATGCCCCAGAGGAAGCTACATACCAAATTTCGTTCCAATCCGTTCGGTAGTTTTTGAGAAATCGTGATCAGTGATTCAGTGGATGTTGCTTTTATATAGACTAACTGGCCTGATCCGGCTTTGCACGGATAGACAAATCAAAGTTAAATGTATATAACAAAAAATATATTATAACAATAAATATATTACACTATGTATTTATTATGGGGATTTTTAGTAACTTTGACCACAAACCCCCCTAAAATTTCGAATTTTTTTAAACAATTTCTTAGCGAGCACCTATGGCCCTAGAGGAAGCTACATACCAAATTTCATTCCAATCCGTTCGGTGGTTTTGGAGAAATCGTGATTTAGTAACTTTAACCCCCCCCAAACCCCCTCTAAAATTTCAAATTTTTTCAAACCTTTCTTAGAGAGCACCTATGGCCCTAGAGGAAGCTACATACCAAATTTCATTCCAATCCGTTCGGTAGTTTTTGAGAAATCATGATCAGTGATTCAGTGGATGTTGCTTATATATATATAGACTAGCTGGCCTGATCCGGCTTTGCACGGATAGACAAATCAAAGTTAAATGTATATAACAAAAAATATATTATATCAATAAATATTTTTTTTTTTTTTTTAAGGCGAAAAAACCCTAGGTGGTTATCATTGCCTTCTATCAATAAATATATTACACTATGTATTTCTTATGGGGATTTTTAGTAACTTTGACCACAAACCCCCCTAAAATTTCCAATTTTTTAAACCCTTTCTTAGCGGGCACTTATGGCCCTAGAGGAAGCTACATACCAAATTTCATTCCAATCCGTTCAGTAGTTTTAGAGAAATACTGATTTAGTAACTTTGACCCCCTCCCCAAGATTTCGAATTTTTTGAAAACCTTGCTTAGAGAACACCTATGGCCCTAGAGGAAGCTACAAACCAAATTTCATTCCAATCCGTTCGGTAGTTTTAGAGAAATCGTGATTTAGTAACTTTGACCCCCCCCCCCAAATCCCCCTAAAATTTCGAATTTTTTGAAAACCTTTCTTAGTGAACATCTATGGCCCTAGAGGAAACTACATACCAAATTTCGTTCCAATCCGTTCAGTAGTTTTTGAGAAATCGTGATCAGTGAGTCAGTGGATTTGGCTATATATATACTGTAGATGTAAGGAGAAATTGTTGGCAGTAAAAATCAGCGATTGAATACTACTATTACAAAAATCTTATAGCAAGCGTTTATAGTAAAACCAACACAATTATCAATATAAATTATATTAATTTTACTTATCTAATCTACACGCACACAAATTACATTCTCAGCATTTAATAGCGTGTACTCTACCCTATAGAATATGTCTGTATAAGGGGCGGTAACATAAATGGAGTATTTCTCGCGTCGAAGGCAGACGTGTCTACAGAACGATGACAAAATAGATTTATGTTTTACAGTATCAAGTTAGAAAGATTATTGTTTTATTCATTTTGTATAGTTAATGATCATACTAAAGTTAATTTTGTATTAATAATAATTTAATTACGTTTCATTTTCACAATCTAACGACCTTACAAACTATTTCTTAATAATTCAAAAGATAGGCTATGTTATACTAACGAAGCTGGACAAAAACCTATGGTACTGGCCTGAATACATAAATATTCACGTTCTTGGGATCCGTATAACCAGGGGTGACAACCCCCCCCCCCCCAAGCTTCATGGCGCCATTCCCCCCCAATGTATTTTTTCCCAAAGGAGGGAAAGTGTGATAAGTCGCACAACTGTGTTTATTTTGGAACCTATGGCCTTGACCGAAGCAATATTAATTTCTAAGTTCGCGCGGCGGCAGGAGACGGGAAGGAGGTTGGGCATGACCACACCAAGATTCTACCGAAACCGAGAGAATTCTACAGACAATGAACAAAAAATATCTTAGTTATAAATAGGTAGATTATTTACTGTACTGTATACTACAATAGCAATACATTTGACAATAATATTAATGTATTATTGTCATCCTACCGTACATACACGAAATTTAAATTGTGATTCACAAATTGTCTCATTTATTTATAGTTTCAAAAATCCCCCCAAAATTTGTTTTAATGGCGCTCTGAGCGCCATATCACCCCCCTTCTGGGCACCCCTGCGTATAACGAGATCAATAACATTTTGACCAGTTGTAGGCATGTGATCGCGAAATAAAAATAATTTCGAGATTTTAGGCTTTGTAAGCATAAATTATAAACCTTACCGTCTAAAACTATTTATTAAGGTTTTCCGACAAATCTGTTAAATTACTGACTGTTTTATACCAATCCAAAGTTACGATGCTTAAAAATTATAACTATTCTACTTAAGCCCTCGTACACGTACCAGTCCGACTCGCGAGCCTGGCTCTCCGAACTTGACTCTCTGAAAAGAATCACCACTCACGTGTTTAACTGTGTCGAAGCAGGTCGCTGCATCTGTTGTACGATGGATGTTTGTGAAGAAGAAACACGATTGATAGGCAGTTGTGGGCAAAGAATTGGCTGTTGAATAGAAATAGATTTACCCGTATGAATGTATTGAACTTTATAAGAACCGATAGACCTATTTGAGAACGCTTTCCCGTATTTGAGTAGTCGGCACTGCGAACACGCCACCGACACGGCAACTCACGATACTCTTCTATAAATCTGGTCAAAAAGTCAGGGAACGTAAATGTTCTCGACTCCGACATTGTTCGTTCCGCGTCCTAACTCAGGCTAACTCACTCCGACTGCTGTCACGATACGCGTAGACGAGCTAGTCCGGCTTGGAGGCGCCATACACTCGCGAGGTCACTGCCGAGCCGGACAGAAGGCCCTGTCGAGCCGAGTCCGGCTCATCATGACCTTTGAATATATACCCTATAAGAAGGACACTCGCCGTGTTAAAAATTCAGACCAGTTCGACTGGTCAGAACGCTACTTCTCGCCTTCGACGCGAAGCAGCGCTAGTAGTTCTTTCAATACTCGACTCGGCAGCCCCCTCCCTCTGCCTCAGCTAGGTGTTCGGTGGTCGAGAATCGAGATGCCTCTTGCCTAAAAGACATCCAGAACCACAGAGCCGCATGTTGAAAAGTATGCTCACTGGATGTAGGCTATACTTTCATAATAGCATTTAATTTAATTATTTTCTATTTCATTTTAAAATTGCACTAGGCCCCTATGCGTTAATTGAATTGAAACAAGATTTATGAACTAAAGATATTATTGTTAGTTAATTAAAAATGCATGCTCATCTAGTTGAGAATATTTTAGCATGCTTATTTATGGACATAAGTTGATTTTACTTGGAAGGAAGCCTTGTCTACATTTATTATTTTAGCATTTAAAATTCGCTGAGTATGCAATCTAAAAACCATAATAGGCCTAATGTCAAAAATCGTGTAACTGAATTTTGAACAAATTGTGATACTAATTTGAGAGGGGGGTATATAACACAAATTAAAATTTTAAAACAAACAACCACATTGATTGGTAAAATAACGTTTAATTTATATAAAACTAGTAACTACATAAAATTCAAGCAAAATTGCACAGAAAATCCACAAATATATCAAACTCAACAGAATATAAACTAAACCAATTTTCAACTAAACTCTACCTTTATCATGTAAATAATAGCCAATTTTACAACATAAAAGTACAATTACACTTTAAAAAGACAATGTATACTGGAACAAATTGTTATAACCTAATATAACCTCCTATATCTAACCTATATGTATATTATAATTTGTATACAACCAGTATACAAATTGCAAATATAATTACTATATTTCATACAATTATATGATTTTATGATTTTTTATATGATTTCATGATTATTGTCACTAAATTCACGAAAGGGCGCATCTCGTTTTTACAAACTTTTCAAGTGAGCGAATTTAAGAAGTGTGGTTCTATTTAAGTTGAACTGTACTGGAAAGTTATTTTTGTATTGACTTCATTTTTGGTGTCCTCACCATTTCGTACCGTTATTTTAGTTTAGCGGGAAATCGGGTTTTCCTGAGGTACGCCCGTTAGAGAAAACTTTTCCCGGCAATCAATGTTATAACTTGAGTTAGGCCCTTCGGTTTCGTGATAATTAAAAACGAACGAAATAGCAATATACAATTTTTGTATACAAAATTATCAAATGAATAAACGAGGATACTTGCCAATAATGCGTATAATTTAAAAAAAAGTAGTTTCCATCACAAGGAGCAAATGTTGTACTTTTTGATGCGCAATAGCTTTGTAAAAATGATTATATACTGGTGGTATGTTTATTGTTTAACCATAATTATTCATTATAGAAAAATGCTCAATTTTATTGTAATACATTTAACCTAGTAGGGTAAACTATTCTTAGTTTTTACTAAATTCAATTTCAAAATACTTACCACCTCTAGACATTTCACTACTAACTAATAAAAGTAATATAGTAACGACACACTACTCACAAATAAACTAATTAAATATTGACGATAACTAATTCAGCTAAAAACACTAATAAACTAAAGATTACTATTTAACTAAGTTTAACCATTGAATATATTCAACCCTCTATATATTCAATTATGCTATCGAGAAGAGTGACATCTAAATTAAAACCAAACCAGTGCTTATACTGTTGGTTCAAAAAAGGATTCTCTATCTCCGCTCTCTCTCTCACAACATCCCCGCTCTCTGTCACACCCCCGGCGCGCTCTCTCTCGCACCCTAGGCGCGCTCTCTCTCGCACAGAACACGAGGAAAAAAGGGACCAGAGAACTCTGTTGGCAAAGGCGGAAAATAGCAATTACAGAAAAATAATTAGTCTGAATTCTGGCCGTAAGGTGTGTCCTTCTTATAGGTTATATATTCAATGTCATGACCCACACACTCGCTAGGCCAGCGAAAGTGACTCGTACGTGTATGGGGAGGCTTTAGGATTTCATCGCTTCTTTTATGTTCACGTAATGCCGCCGTTGTACCAATGATTTATTTCTCCTTCTGTATAGTTAATTATTTTTGTAGAAAAATTCTACATTTTTAATACTTTACCCAATTTTAAAGGAAATTTCAGGGGGCACTGCCATAGCCTATATATTTTATGCAAATATACATTCGTGATTCAGGAAAAATGTATTAAATCCTGTAAAATACGGTCAAAGTTTAATTCAATTAAATAAAAACACCAGAAAGGGGAAATGTGCTGTTTTTTTAGACCAAAACTTTTTGTGAGAAAGTTGTACTTTCAAACTTTTTTTGTACATAAACAAGTGATAGGCTACATGTGATGTTTTCATAGTTGAGCGGAATTGTCCGCGCATACATTCTCAAGTATCTTCAGTACTATCATTGTATTCGGATAACCTAATAGAACTCCGATCCAATGCACTATTTCACTCCACTGGAAATTCGACGATAGTGGCGCGATCTATTGAGAAGACGACGGAAGCGGTGTGTAGCACCAATGCTACCAATGATTTCTCCCTAGCGCTACCTCGCGGCGCGATCATGCAATATTTTCCCGACAACCTTTTTTCGGCACACAGCCGCCGTATGGATGCATGATCTATTTTATTATTCATGATCTATGGTACTATATTCCTGACTAGTTAAATATCAACCTTCCAAGTCAAACCTTCATCCAAAGGTTTACACGAAACAACTTTCATAGTTCTTACTTCATGCACTCACACAGTAATAGTACGGGCGATGTGACAAAAAATATGCGTTTGTCTCAAAATAAAGGTCATGCCAAAAAGTAAAATTTTTGAAATTTTCCGATAAAGGACTTCCTGAAACAGCAAGTCTCTGCGATGGTCCAGAATCGTCTGGAAAATTCTAGAACATTCTGGAACATTCTGGGCATATTCTGGAAGATTCTATAACATTCAGGAATATTCTGTCACTTCGGGACTCGATTCACAGCAGAAGTCCTTTCATTGGTGCGATGCGCAATTTAACATCAATATCACCGGACCCAGCCCCTGCATTTCCAAATCGAAACATTCTTCATGGGAGATGGAGGGCTACGGAGTTATAGCGGCACGCATTGACAAACCACTCTTGTACTTATTACACATACATTGATTACATATACTATATACCCTTATCATTAAGGGTAAACAATGATTTCGACAAACATAATATCTTAAAATTGCACACATGAGGAAACCATAGAAAGCATCGACTCTTACAAATACGTAAGAGTAATGTTCGAGAAGAGAATTGAACAGGTTAAGTTTTTAAAACTAAAAAATACATTAACTTTTTAGGCAATTTAGAGACATTTTAAAATTTGACTAATTAAATCTCGCTTACTTCATGGATTCCCAGTCATTACTTATTGGGGAATAATAGCTTGGGGTTAAATTCTAGAGCCACTTAATTTCATTCAGAAAACTATACTAGAAGCTGCATTGCCAAAACCGTAGTTTTTCTACAATCACTGTTTTTGATACTTTTAAAGCACTGACTTTAAGGCAATTGTATGTAAAAATCTTTGTAAAAACTTTAAGGGGGCCGATTTTTTCAAAACTAGAGGTTTAGATTTTTTAGGTATTTCTAAGGTCTGTTGCTCCCCCCGAAACAAATTTCGAAGTTGAATCCTACAAGTAAGTTCACAGTTAGTATAAGTTAGTATAAATACTCTAGTATCAACCAATTTTCATTCAAGTACTAAGGCTATGAACCTCTTAAGTTGAAATATGTCTACCTCTCCAAGGCTGTAGCCAGACGGGGGTGTCAACCCCTCCTTGAAATCCCGAAATTTAGTAGTAAAAATTAATACTAGGTTTAAAAAGTGCAAATTAAATTATAAAATAGACAATACAACAGAGGATCCAGCAACAAATTTTACATCATTGTGCATTGCATGCATACTGATATTTAGATTTGCTTGATATTAAACTACAACGTACAATACACAACGATGCAGTAGGTTACAGCCTTACTCTCTTGTGAGCTTGATCTTATCTATTAAATAAGAAAGCTATGAAGGTTCAACAAAAATACTTTACTCTAACAAAACACGTAATTCATTGTGTATTAAAAATACTTCCAATTCGGGGATTGGCGTACGAAGCACGCAATGCATTGTGTATTGATAATACTCCTAATATAGAGGTTGGCGTGCAATGCACTGTGCGTCGGCCGCTTTTCATAGTGTTCAGTTTCAAGCTCACATGTGCATCCTTAGCAGTGAACGTGTTAAAAGGGTTTAAATTCAAATCCCCGGTCCTGACCTGACCCCCCCCCCTCCAGAAAAGTTTGCCTTGTACCTCTCCCTCCCCTTAACTTTTCAACTGATGTACCGGTATCTAAAACATTGTAAACCATTCTGAAAGTTGCATTTTGTATGTATGCTTAGCTTCTGTTGGCACTGTAATATGTTAATTCCCTGCCAAAATTTAGCTCTCGACCTATTCGGCAAAATAGGAGAATTCGTGAGTCAGTGAGGACTCAATATTTATATATACTAGTACTAATATAGAGGAAGTTGACATTTTTGGGAAGCAACATTTTAGGTAGATTTCGAAGAAAGAATCCTACCTATTGCAGCCGTTACCATAGTTCGACTTCCTGAAGATTTCGTCCTAGTTTTTCGTTTCACGATCCTTAGACCACAAAATCCTACTCAACTGAAAACTGTACATTCATATTTATAAATCTGCTGTAAATTTGCTCATATTACTACCAGACGGATACATAAAATATATAAATGAAAAATCTCGGTCGAATATCCCAAAAGACTTAAATAATTCAAATAAAAAAATAAAACAAACTATAGAAAGATTCCAATATTAAAAACAAGTTAGTCATAGGCGTAACCAGGACGACAACATGGGAGGGGGGGGGGGGGGGTTACAACAACCGAGAACGTGTTTTAGGCTTCCTAAAAGCACTTAAAAATTTTAAAATGATATAGGTAGTATGTATACTTTTTCCACTTCCAATTGTGATTCAGGCCTATTTTATAATAATTTGACCTGCTCTTAACTAGGCTTGTAGCTTATTATAGTGTCAAATATTTCAAGGTGGAAAGTACAAAACTGTATTATTGTATGTAATTAATTACTTATTTATAAAACGTTAGATGTTGATTAATAATATTTTAAAAATTTACAAAAATCATAGTAAAGAATTTTACTGGTTAAGAAAAACTTCAACTAGTTATCTTTTAATTAGTACAAGGTTAAAAAAAGAGAGACATCTTACATCTTGGTAATCAAATTGTTTATTTAAAAGAAATTACGAGTATAAACATTATTGACAAAAAAGTACTTCAAATAGTGGTGAATTAGCCTACTTGCGATATATTTTCATTATTATTTTTCTAACAAAATTGTTGATAAAAACCAAAGCTGTTAAATTTATGAATGTAGTATGCCTATGTTGCCTATGAAATTATAATGTAATGACTAAATTTATTTTAAACGCTGAACAAATTTAAACAACCTATTGGATTATTTTTACATTAGGAAAAATGTTAACATCTCTATTATTCACCATAAAATGTAAAACACATCATTCAAAATAAGTCAAAGAATAACAAAAGGTAGTCTAGATAGAGAATTAAACTATTGTATAACAATAATAACTTAAGGCTCACACACACGACACACACTAATTTTACACTGTTATATTTCATGGATGAAATACTCATATATTGGTTAACAATGATATACATTTTTTCTATGATAGAAAACGTACTATTTTGTCTATTAAATACCTAAATGTGTAAAGTAATTATCTAACACATTCACTGTCCCTTTTTTAAAGGACTGACAAAAAATGTACTTGCAATTAAAAAATAACAAACAAAAATTACAAAGGATAGTTCGAAAATTTAAAAATATTGATTTTACTATTATAACAAAACAAACTACAAACGACAACAAACTTACTACAATTTTAAAGGGGAAATGAATAAACCAAATCGTTATTATTAACGTTTAACACATAACAACAATGAAACTGCAACAATGAATAGAAAAAAATAAATAGCATCAACAATCAGAAACAAAAAATCAAGCAAGCCCTGCAAGAGTTAGAGTAAAGAGAGGACAACATTATGCAGTAATGCAGTGAAAAGGGGATAATCCAAAACATTGAATAGTACTTGAAAATAGTCTACTTGAGTCTGAATTCCAACCGGCGAGGCGTTGCAGCAAGATGGTCTAGCACTTCATCTGAAGAGATACTTATTTCTCTATGAACGTTTAGCATCGTTAGACCATTTAATCTCTGCTGTCCTGTTGCGTTTCTCAAATAGGTTTTTACCCTCCGAAGAGTTGAAAATGTCCTTTCACTGGTACTTGTTGAAACAGGAAGTGTTACCAGGATTTTTAGCAACTTGTGTATCGAAGGGAATATTTCGAAGGGCCACAGATAGAGTTTACCAACCGCTGCCTTTTCATTAGTTTGCAAATCTTGCTCGTAAAATTGGACCAGTTTTTTTAGTTGATCCTCTTGTACTTCTGTTAAGGGTTCAGAGTCTGGCATAAGACACATGAAGCTGCTAAGCAACTTTTCATGTTTTAGGAACCGTGTCTTAAGTTCAGTTGAAAAATGATCCAAAAACGGAAGGAAGATGGAAACTCTAAAGTAAGCCTCAATAGAATCTACATTTATATTGCATCTCTGAGTTTGCCTGGCAGAGAGTCTCGGTTTCTTGAGGTCCGAACCAAACAATTCAGCCATCTCTTTTGCTGATTTGTAAATCATTGAAAATTTGGAATCAACATTATCTCTGATTTCTTGAATTGTGTCCTTAAGCCGGTTTACCATGTTCATGGCAGCTAATAAATCAACGTCTTCAAGTTGCAACGATCGGCATAGAGGAAGGCTCAGAGAGAATACTTCTACCAACACTTGCAGGCTGATAAGAAACGGCGAATTTACAATGGAACAATGGAGTTGGACTGCTGATGATGACGTGTCAGCGTCTTTCCACATTGAAATTTCTTCCAAAGCATGATGGACAGCTGGTAACATTTCCTCGAGAAGAAGGATTGAGTCATGGCGTTCTACCCAACGTGTAGGACACATTTGTTTCAATCTAGTGGCTTTAGATTCAGGACAGTTTTCCTCAATTGCCCTTTTTAACACTTCAGCTTTTTTAGGAGTGTTAAAAAATGTGTACAGTTTACTTGCTGTCCCACAACAATTTCTTATGTCTGCTACAGAACAAGAACTGCTTATAGCCAGGTTTAAGCTGTGAGATGCGCAATGCACATAAATGGCTGTTCTATGTGTTTCCTGCACACATGCTTGTGCTCCATTGAATTTGCCACTCATTGATGAAGCACCGTCGTAACCTTGTCCT
Source organism: Philaenus spumarius (assembly GCA_018207615.1). Taxonomy (NCBI): domain Eukaryota; kingdom Metazoa; phylum Arthropoda; class Insecta; order Hemiptera; family Aphrophoridae; genus Philaenus; species Philaenus spumarius. The sequence continues at coordinate 26,515 of JAGFPH010000698.1, forward strand.
CGCAAATACTGGGTGTTGACTCCAAACTGCTCAAGTGATTCTAATATAACCTTAGCCAATCCATTCCCAGACACATCGTAAACAGGAAAAAACTGCAAAAAGTCTTCTCTTATTTTATTATCATATACATATCGAACACCAATAGATAACTGTTCTACCGTTGAAATGTCCGTCGTTTCATCTGCGAGAACAGTAAAACACTGCGCAGAATTTACCATGGATACTAGTTTTTTAACATAATTTCATTACAAGCACTTATGATTTCATTTTGCGTTTTTGGGGCTAGGTAGAGAGCATTTTTAGCTCCTGTCTCTAAATGATACTTCAGATATTCATCTCCAGAATTACATCGGAATCGCAAAAGTTCACGAAAATTTCCCTCATTATGTGTTGGTTCTTCTTCTAAATCAAGATTCCCGTGATATCTGTGGGCTCGGAGAGCAATACCCTGTCTACCACAAAACATAACTGTCTCGATGATGGGTAGTACTGATCTTCTGTTCTCCAATATTTGCTTTTGGAGGGCAGAGTTTTGATGTTGTTCGACTGTTGGTTGATACCCTTTTTCAACATTCGCCCAAGCTTCTGATTTTAGCATGTTACTTTTATGGTAACTAGTATCTCTATGCTTATCGAACTGTTCTACAGCATCCTTCCACTTACTGAATGGTTTTCTAACCAAATACCCCAAGGTCTGGGAACCCCTTCCACCTCCAATAGAAGAAAACATCGAACAATATCGGCAAAAAGCACCGTCCTCTATCTTGGAATACAGCAACCACTTCCACCTTGACAGCCATTGGTATTTGAATTTCAAATTTCTGTTTCCTGACGCTGGAAAGTTGAAGTTCGGATCCGGCATCCAGGGATTTTCCATGATAATCTTTCTTTCTGAATCGCCAATCTGCAAAAAAAAGAAGCATTTTCTTGCAGACTGATACAATCGAAACAGTTTGTGGACCACGTGTTTAACCCTGGAACCGGCAGATCGCAGGAAACATGCGATCATGACGACACATTTGTAACGCGTGATTGTATTGAATATTTGACCCACTAAAAGTCTTCCAATCTCAAAAAGACAAACACCAATGGAAAGGTAATGTTTCAAACTTTAATTTTTGTATTTAACATTTCTTTCTAAAACGTATATTTACATATGTAATCATCGTTTTAAAATTTTAGTTTTCTGTAAACGTTTTGCCGCGCGTGAAATACAAAACAATTATGCTCTATTTTGTCACTTTTTGCGCTCGACCGGGATAATTTGACAATAATGTAGAGATACCTTTGGGTTCATTAAGATTTTAACTTTCTAAAACTGCCATCAAAACAAAAGTCACTTTGCATAGCTCCAAAGATATGGAATTATCTGTAAACCTTTGCAATTGAGCAGATTTCAACCAATAAAACAGCACATTTTGCGTTCGAGATATCTTTTATAATTCAAATTATTTAAATAGACTTTTTGATTTTTATTTATAGACCAAAGTTCAAGCTTTCATTTGGTGTAAAGCAAATTATATTTGACTTTTTATATTTTATTCAAACAGCAGTTGAAAGTACAGACTTGCGCAGAATTCATACTACCGCTTGAGTTCGCAAAACACGGCTGTTTTAGCGGTCATTTTTTGAATTTCCTTTGTCCGCACGAGGTTTCATTTGTTTCATCTCATTTTGTGATTCAAGTAAAGCTAACTCAAATACTTTTATGAAATAACAATTTACAATTATACAGTTCAATTTTTTGATTTATTCTCTACACTTTGTTATAATAATATTTCATTTTTGGGTAAAACAAATATTCCTAAATTACGTTTCAAACCAGGCCTAGTTTTGTTAGCACCCTTGTAGTTGGAACATATATAAATTATTTAAACCTTTCTCTACAAAAAAGTTATGGAATACTTTTGGATTGGGGTTCATTTACTATTTTTGGCGAATTTTTGAAAAAAGTGCTTGCATACCCCAAAAAATCCATTTTCGTTAAAACCGCCGGTTCTAGGGTTAATACTAAGAGATATACGACTCATATTTGATCTCAGTATCAAGAATTTAGTACAGGTTAAAAAAATTAATTGTAGGATTAGCGTAGCAATTACAATTGTCTACTTAAAATTGCTGTTTTGACAAAATGAGTAAAAGTGCTTAACCCAAGAAGTGGCAACCCGCACAATTGTGTTGTCTTGAAGTTGCGTTCAGGCATAATTGTGTGGTCGAGTACAACACAACTTGTATTAATATTAAATATTTCACCCATTTAAGTCATCCAATCTTAATCCTCGAACCGGCAGACGGTACAAAAGTACCGTCAGTCCCTGCCAAAACAACACATTTGTAACGCGTGATTTTATCGAATATTTCACCCACTAAAAATCTTCCAATCTCATAAAGATAAAATCCGTTGGAAAGGAAATGATTTATTAATTTTTGTATATACAAGTTTTTTATAAAACATATATTTACATACGTAATTATCGTTTCAGTTTTTGAGTTTTCTAATAGCCAATGCACGCGAATGAAATACGCTGAAATGACCTTAATTTCCAGTTTCTATGTCCCTCCCAATATTTTTTCTGGGTTATATCTATTCATTCATCTATTCATGTGATGGATGTGTCACAATAATTTCCACCATCTAAAACGGCCATCCAATCAAAAATCGGCCAAACTGTTCCTAAAAAGTGGGGCGTTTTCTAGTGCAATTCGTTAGTTTTCCAACCAATAAACAGCCTTATTTATCCGAGTGACGTTGTTCTATTTATAGAAATATTTTTATATATCTATATAGAGGAAGCTTCAGGCTTGTATTTCATGTAAACTGAATATGTTTTGCTCGAATAGCTTTTTCCTTAGGACCGTGGGAAATGACTACATATCAATAAGACGAAAAGTTCCAATGTTAAAAATTCAGCCCAGGAAAGCAGGTATAAAAGTGTGTTTTTGCTTCCCGCCGTTAGGAACGCTGAGCGCGATCTTTGCCGACGAGTGTGGGATTTCAATGAAGTGCAGAAGAGACTGGGGGAGGGGGGAAGGGAGAGAGAGAGAGAGAGAGAGAGAGAGAGAGAGAGAGCTAGAGCATTCGTTTTCCTCGAAAACTGAGCTGTGCAGTGTGAACTTGTGAAGTAAAAACCACGCTTTAATATTACACTAGGCCTACTATTTAATACACTTAGCAGAGTTGTAAAATTATAAAACTTTTACGATTCGTAGGTAAGAACCATACGATTCCTATGCTGTAAACAAAGTTTAATTAAATTAACTGTTTCTTATTTCTTTGATCAATATTACAATATTGATGTTTAATTCACTTTGAAAATGACATACAAATTTCACTCTGCTGGAAAGATTTTTTAATTTTTGGTCAGAGACAAAGTGTCTGTTAGAAAGTTTTATAAAGGTTCAAATTAATGTGCAGTTTTAATACAATAAAGAACATGTTCCTCAAGGATTTGAAATTAAAAATATAACAATACTGGAAATGTTATACTTAGAAAGTTATAACTACAGTACTAGAAGTATCAACCCCTGCTCACTTCGCTCACCAAACCCCGCGGTGAAGCAAATGCAAACAGATTACCACTTATAAAACAAAGGTGTCAATCATGGGAAGTATAAAAATTTATTTTTATTGTGAAGGGGCTGTTGCCCCCCAGTTCACCAATTAGACGTAACTATGTAAATTTCGTATGTTATTATTTATTTGATTTCCTATAAAACACTTAAAATTAATAATTGCCAAATTTTCAGTTCTCTAGCAGGAAAGTATAACAATCAACATTCTAGCCTACGTTACACAGGGATAGTGTAGCTTTTCATTAGTAAAACTATTTTTTCAATCGGTTCAGTAGTTCTAGAGATTACCCCGACCCCCTACATATAAACAAATTTTACCTCTTTTTAGGCTCTTTATAATATTAGTATAGATTATATTTTGCACTGTTATACATAAGTTGAAATACAATTTTAATACAACAAACAACATGTTTCTCAAGGATTGGAAAATAAAAATGCAACCATACTGGAAATATTATACTTAAAGTTATAAAATATTATATTTTGTGCTGTTATACATAAGATGAAATAGAAGTTGAAATACAACAAACAACATGTTCCTCAAGGATTGGACAATAAAAATACAATAATACTGGAAATATTATACTTAAAAATATTATATTTTTTCTTTTATACATAACATGAAATAGAAATAGAAATACAACAAACAACATGTTCCTCAAGGATTGGACAATAAAAATACAACAATACTGGAAATAATATACTTAAAGTTATAAAATATTATATTTTGTGCTGTTATACATAAGATGTAATAGAAGTTGAAATACAAAAAATAACACGTTCCTCAAGGATTGGACAACAAAAATGCAACAATACTGGAAATAATATACTTAAAGTTATAAAATATTATATTTTTTCTTTTATACATAACATGAAATAGAAATAGAAATACAACAAACAACATGTTCCTCAAGGATTGGACAATAAAAATACAACAATACTGGAAATAATATACTTAAAGTTATAAAATATTATATTTTGTGCTGTTATACATACTTTTAAAATGAACTGAACACAGGACACGGTTCCTCAACTTACTGTCTGGTAGTTCTGAAAAATCGTCATTTCCGCAGTTAACTATCCAGTCTATGCATCTGTAAATAATAACTTTGCATTGATCCCATAAAGTTTAATTATTTTAAACACATATATCAGTTTATTTTTCCTATTACCAACATCCTTTTTTTTAAATAATTTGAATATAAATGCTACTTCAGCAGCGAAACATAACTAACAAAATAGTCTCAAGTCCCTCTGATTTAAATAATTCTTTGTATAATAAAATCATTTATCAGTGTAATTTATCAGCACGCCACAAAAGTGAGATGTGTAAAATCCAATATAAAATTCAAATTTAGCACTTCAAAAAAAAAACATAAAGAAAGTGAGTTTCGTCAAAAATTGTAGACAAATAACAAATTTGGGTTTCACGTTCGCTTGGTTTGTTTCAGAAATATTGCAATATAAGATTTGTAATCAGTGCATAAAAAACAGCGTGTTAATAAGAAAATTATTTTTTCCTCGCGTTTCTAATGGTGGGGGGCACATATTGATAATTGGGAATTTAGGACTTTTCTGGTTAACTGTACTTTGAGGTGCTTCCATCCTGCTCCACCTACGGCATGATTTTGAAAAACTCGGAATCAAACCCATGACTATCAATCCGTAAATATATGTATTTGAAATTTGACAGTTTGAATCAATTGTATGTTTTGTAAAGGAACAGTTTGAGGCATTAAATTTTACAAATTCAAGTAACATTAAAACGGTCGTATCTACAAACACTTTTAATGTCCGCCTTTTAGAAAGGTAAAAAGATTTTGTACACTAAATAAGTTGGCAAGCGGACAACATACGTGGAATGTTTCATCTCTATATTGTTAGTGGGTTTTAACTAATCATTTTTAATTAAAATATCACACACAGACTGATAGACGGAACGCTCATTTTAGGACATACCTTCATAGGGATTTTTTCAATCATTTTTACGCTTAGAATCATACCCTGAATGGCGTTTTTCGCCAGTTAGTGCACGCCCCTCTTGGGGGCGATGTCCAGGATTGGACGGCGATAATATTTTATTGCAATAATGAATTTAGTCAAATGCGTTTCATTTATTTTGACCCAGAAAACTGTTTGTTTACACAAATTTGTATTAAATTTATGCAATTAGTAAGTACTTAAGAGTATTCCTGGTTACTAAACCATATTTGCAATATTTTTATTGGCAGAATCTATTTCACTTAGGAGGTAAAATGGAGGCAATACTCAGCGTTTGTGTAACTTTCCATAGTTAATTAATAAAGCAAACACAGTTTAAAACACGAAAAACCTTATGCTAAAATGTTTCTAAATGCAATATTATGGATACAATATTGTTTGTTGCTTTTTTAGAACAATAATAAAGTCAACAAAAACAGAATCATCTGGTGCCGATTGTTACTATATCATCACAAACAATAAGTCAGACAAAACTCAAATCAGCTGACTCCTACGAGTTTAGTATTAACTGAAACAATTCTTAAAAGAACTTACCAATAGTATAAATTTAATAAAAACTTGTATAAACAAACAGCTTTCTGTGTCAAAATAAATGAAACTGATTTGATTAAATTTAAACCGATCCTGAACATCGCCCCCAAGAGGGGAGGGGCATGCACTGTCTGGCGAAAAATACCATAAGTCCGTTATTCTCTAACCAATTTTGTTTAAACGAACTTAATCGATAGGGAATTCAATTTGTAAAAAAAAGTTATTCTTGACATTTTTTCGGGAAAGGGCTAGTTATTTCGTTATTTCCGTTCGAATGTTTTAAACGGTCGCCATTTTGAAAATATTGAAGTCACGTCAACTTAACTTTTTTCCCATTTAGGTAATACTATAATACAAAAGGTTGGTGTAAATTTGGTATTATTTCGTTTAGTAATTTTTTAGATATGCATTAAACAAAAAACACATTTTGGTCACAGTAGGACAACCGAAACGATTTTAGACAAATTAACAGTGATTTGGTGTTTACTTTGTACATAAGAACGATTCCAGAAAATATGTGACAAGAGTTATGAAGCACCCTGTTTAATAACCCTCTTTTTACCCTCGTTATTACATATTCCCATTAAAAATTAACTGTCAATACATTTTAATAAACTTCACAAAGTCTTTGATTCTTATGTTGATTAATTCCCTACGACTTCTACGAGAATTAATTCTCACACAAATACAACACAACAGTAAAGAAAACTTTATGTATTCATACCTTTCTTTGTCTTTCACTGGAAACTTGAAAAATGATAATTCTGGATTTTTCACAGATGTATTGTTGCAGTTTTTATAGGAACATTTAGATCCTCCACTTTTTGAACAGGACTGCATTGCAAAATGTAACAGCTATTTACTTTACACACTAACAGTATTTACACTATAAACCATATTACATACTAAAACCATATTTACAAACTTACATTACTTAAAAAACATTAGAAAAGAAAACCAACTAAAATGTATTTATTTAGTACACTGCTATCACAATGTGGGAAATGAATCGCATTAACAAATTGGGGCTACGCTGCCAAAGCTTGTCTGAGACACAACAATCTGCGCTCAAGGTCACATGACAGTCGGATCTCTCTGTCTCTCCTTCTCTTTCCATTCTTGTCACACCCTCGGCCTGCAAAACGCGCACTGAGAGCTCCTAGCGACGAGATGCATAAACTAACTTTTATACCTACTTTCTAGGGCTGAATTCTACCCATTTAAACTGTTCGTCTTATTGATATGTAGTCATTGTACACAGTCCGATCGTTCCCAAGCGTCGGCTTTCAAAATTCAAACGTAACCCACGAATCGGAGTTTTGTACTAAGCAAACTGTAGCGGGCGCTGCGCGTGTGCGTGTATTCCAAGCGTAAAGGAGGGTTTCCTTTATTCGTCCTCACTTTTATAACTCAAATAATTCATAGTATAACACTCTAATGAAAAGATAATTTACAAGTATGCAGTTCAATTCTTTGATTTATTCTCTACACTTTGTTATAATAACATTTCATTTGCATATATTCCTAAATTACTTTTCAAACTTGGTACAGTTTTGTTAGCAGTCTTGTAGTAGAAACATAAAAACAATTTTTCAAAATACCGGTACCAAATTTGAAATTGATAAATATTTGTATACAGTTCTATTTAGGACTAAATTAAAAAACTTTTTTACACTTATGAAAAAAATTACAAAAAATGTTTACTACTTTTTATGTAGGCCTAAAGTTGAACTTTTTCCTTTCGTTACTGAACATTTTTGTTTCTTGAGCTAATAACTTTTACAATTTTATATCAATAATTTGTTTAATTGCATATATGAATTCTTTGAACCTTTCTCTACAAAAAAAGGTATAGAACAGTTTTGGATTGGTATAAAATTACTATATTTGGTGAATTTTTGAAAGTATCGTATGTTGGCAAACGCCAAGAGATCCATTTTCGTTAACATTGCTGGTTCTAGGGTTTTAGGCCTAATAAAACAAAAACCATTGGAAAGGAAATGTTTCATACTTTAATTATTGATGTATTTAAACATTTGTTCTAAAACGTATATTTACATAAATGTAACGTTTTAAAATTTTAGTTTTCTCAACAGCTAATGCTGCGCGAAAAAATACAAAAAATGACTCAAACTTGCCACGTTTCTAAGGCTCAATATCGGATAAATAATGATATAATCTTTAAAATATATATAAATATAAAAAATTATAAGACTTAAGAAGTTACAAAAATGAATGAATTACAATTTGGACTAGACTTTTCTTGTAATACATCAATAATAGTAATCTATTTAAAAAATCCAAAACTGTAATTATAACTATTAGGATACATATTTATCTTCTATTTACTGAGCAATTTCATACAAACACTGTTTTGGCTCAAAATTTTCTGTTAAAACTAGTTTGTATTATTTTATTTTATATAATTGGAGTTTTAACCTACCTGTTTTTTTATGATAACTCCAATATCATTGAAGTCTGGCACAAGTTCCGCTGCTGGTGGAGACACAGTTTCGTCTGGAGGTTTCACACAATCAACAATTTGTGACACATCTTCACTACCACTACTAGTATTGCACTGATCAATTTTTTGTTTCTTAAAAAATGAAAACAGCATACCGTCTTTTTTTTTAGTACCAGAACTACAACCAGCACCACTCATTTTTCTAAATGATGTAAAACAAATCTCATGTGATGTGACAAGCGTCTGCGCGAGAGGTAGGGGTGGTGCAGGGTAGTCGTGAGAGAGTCATCAACTACTCGGTGTAGCAACCAAATCTTTCCAAGCGCTACCTATACACTATACTGCATCGTATGTCAAATTTAATAAAGTGCCAGTGCCCAGTTCAGCCGAAGATAATATTAGCGATATATTGATAATTAATTTATTGTAGCTTGACATTTGCATAGATGTTGAAAACAAGTTACCAGTACTCTTAAGAGCGTATTTTAATGTAAAAAAGTGTGAAATATTTTTTACAATGGGGGTGTTATAACCCCCAAAACCCCCCCTCGTTACGCCTATTAAGTTAGTTAAGAAGAAATCTTTGCTCTGGACACAGTTAAAAGATTACAAATGATACTATCAACACACGTGTAAACTATTAGGTTACGTTCCCAGACATTTCAATCAAATCAGCAGCATTAGAAAGAAGTACTTGCTCTGAAACTAGTGAAACGATTCATATTACATTTCACATAGCTTTAGCGAACAATGCAGAATATCATGAGAATGGTTTCACAAGA
>JAGFPH010000698.1:60394-81307 GCA_018207615.1 Philaenus spumarius
TTCTCCCAATACGGGGGTTGGCGTGCGAAGCACGCAATGCTCTGGGCGTTGAAAATTATTCCAATACGGGGGTTAGCGTGCTAAGCACGCAATGCATTGTGTATTGCAATACAAAGCGGTATGATTTCATACCGCCCGCATGAGGCGTGGAGCGCGCATGGTACGATTTCATACCGGCCGCAGTGAACGTGTTTAAGGGGGGGGGGGGGTCAACATCGAAAAATCTAAAAAAAATTATGTGTCTATTATTTTCATTTATTATTTTCTGAAATGTCCTCTTTCCAGTGATATATAACACTTTATAATTAAAACTTTTGTTTCATGTGAAAAAAACCAACAAATATACGGTGACACTAGTCATATGTACTTCAAAACCAGTCACATCAAATGTAGGTAAAAATAGGCCTATGAGTGCTTAAAGAAATAGAATTTACAGTCACATTGCTGATTATGACAAATATGCCAGCCATAAAAATGAAATCTTCTAGTATGGCCAGTATGACATTGTTGATATGTTGTTGCTAGGGAATCAATTTGAAACACTTTTTGTAAGTTAATTTCTTACAGCTTTTGACTTTAAGTTGCTTTTTCCGAAAGTTCATATTTGTTTAAGTACATTTTTCTCAAGAAACATAAGAGATATTACCAAACAAAAAAAGTTACTGTACTTGTCATGTTATTCTACACATTATAACGTAAGATTTTAATGAAATAATATTTAATTAATTAATTGTAGCATTATGTGTTGAAAAACAAAGAAAATTTAAGGGTAAAAAACATGTTTTACTAAAAAAATATGAAACTCCTAAATAATAAAATTTGAAAATTTCCCTGTGTTAAAGTTGAAGAAACGCTTACTTAATACACACACACAAAAATCAGATATGTGCCTTTTATGGTTAAAATGTACCTACATTTACTAAGATGTAACATTGCTTAGACAGACAATTACATAGTACATGTCAAAAAAACAAAAAAACAAAAAAACAAAAAACAGTAAACTTAAAGTAAAAGCAATGAATACTTAAATGTTTAAGTATTCATTGGTAAAAGCCTTCTTTTCTTCTTGCCAGCCATTTTGTGTATCACTTTATCTGGTTCAACAGTAATGTCCCAATGGATGGATAACATGGCTAGGGCACTGAGACTTTCATCACCCATTACACTACAAGACAAAGTAATTCTTTTAGTTAAACATTAAGGCTCTTCTTTACCTTGAAGAAAACTCCCGAGTGTGCCGTATGATTTCAATACGAAAAGCCTGACTCAAGCCGCAAAATCGTTGAAATATGCATTCGTAATAACGTGTTTCGGATTCTATTTATAAATTAATAATCTGGGAAACTACTTTAAGTTATAAAGAAGGCTTTATATTTTTTTACGTGTTGGCTTAAAATATGGAAATTATTGCTTAAAACTCCCAAAAAATGCGTTAAAAGTAATCGATTTTTACTCTGTTAAACTGTTGATTAAAAGGAGTTGCCGTCGATTTATTTCAATTATGAGATATAAGACAAAAGCACAAAGCCTTTAAGAACAATTTAAGATGTTTCACAACTTTTTAGGTTGAAAAACGGCGTCCGAAACATGATAGTACGAAGTGCATATTTTTGCTGTTTTACGCAAGGTATAGAAGACCAAACAGTCGCTCTAGCTGTCGGCCATGTTGGCTGACACTCCATAAGACCAATGTTAATTTAAAATCCAAATTTTTCCTTTATTTTTGATCGGAAAATTATAAACAATATGTCATTTTAAAGCTATGGTCAATATGCATGCAAATGGCTTTTTAAAAACTAAGAAAAATATTTTGTTTAATATTTATTAACAATTTAAAACATTGATTTTGTGTTAAATATTTTTTTGTGTTGTCACTATTAATTATAGCGAAAGACTACCAAGCCATTCGCCTGAAGAATTTCGTCTCCAAGATTTTAGTATTTTTTTAAAAACGCTATTTGAACAATTGCGGGTTTTAAATGGATTTAGGCTGAGCAATGTCCGTGTAACCTACCGCCGCCATAGGGTGATTTTAAATATTTTTACGTTGTAACTGTTAATTATAGCGAAAAATTACAAAGCCATTCTGATGAAGAATTTTGTCCCCAAGAGTTTGGTATTTAAAAAAAATGCTATTTGAATAATTGCGGGTTTTAAATGGATTTAGGATGAGCAATGTCCGCGTTACCTACCGTCGCTATATTGAGTCGCAGGTTGCTTTCTGTTTTACTAGAGCCGACCCTTAAACTCTTTTTTTTTACGTAATTAAGATTTTCTTTTACCAACATTGATCTCTAATTTCATTTCTTTAAATGTACTTAATAATGATATTATTTTTTAAACGTTAACCTCCAACTTAACTTTTTGTGTCCACTTCAATAACATCTAATTTTAATTATAAATTATAATTAGTTTATGTTAAAATAAAATGCTTACTTTTTTCTAGCTGGCATAATTACCTGGGGACAAGTGATTTACTATATTACCTTAAAATAACAATAATGTACATAAAAGTAATGGATAAGGAAGTAAATATTCTAGTATCGCACAACGGTGCACCGGGAGTGACGACGCGTCACCACCTCGCGCTCATTTAAAAACGATTTCATAATGATGTAATCATTTTATAACAAATCGGTGAGTTGAAAAGTTTAGATCAATTCATTGGCTACAACTTTCCCGCTGGAAGTTTGTTTGTAACCCAAAATATAAAAAATTTCCTCGCTTAGTAACTTTTCCATGTCAGTCAGTGATAATTCTCAAATATTTTCAATTATTAAAATTCGAAATACCTGCTAAAATAAAAGTTTTTTATACCGTTAGAATCCGTACTTTATGTAGATTAAGAATATCTAAGTTTTATTTTACTGAAGCTTTTCCGCCGAGTTTACAACACGAGTAAACTGCAGTGCGCACAAGGAGTGCGCTACTGTAGTCTTCGTAGTGACGTCAGAGTGGGACTGGCGGCACTGTGCCGATATCAAAGAAACGGTATAGCCCTTGTTTTAGAGCCATGGTTCAGTCGCATTCAAAACTCAGCGAGGGAAAGAAGTGTAAAGGTCGTTCCCACGCGATAGGCTAGGGCTAGACACAAGTGTTTCTGTATTGGATGTGCACGCGCTTTATTTGTCCATTTTGTGATTAAAATAGTGGTAAGTCAAGTCTAATATTTGTATGAAACAACATTTTACAATTATTCAATTCAATTCTTTGATTTATTCTCTATACTTTGTTATAATAATATTTCATTTTTGGGTAAAGCGTATATTCCTAAATTGCTTTTCAAACTAGTCTAGTCAGTAGCAGGGGCGGATACAGACTAACATTTTAAGGGGGGTCGTAACTGCAGAATATAATGTTGAGTATGAGTTGTACCCAAAAAATCTGGTGCATGGTACATTAATAATATCTGCCTTAGTTCATGTCAATGTATTATTTATATAAATAACGGTGTAAAACAATTATACGAAAGCCAATAAATCATTTTAGAGCTCTGCTTTTCTTAAGGGGGCGCTACCCTGTCCGCCATATTGAATCTGATTCCCATAAGAGCAACGCTACAGAATAAGTAATTTTTTCCGTTAATTGGTGGAATAAATTTAAAAATTTGGTTTCATTTTGAAGTACTGTCATATGCGGATGTTGATTGCCGAATACATTTTCAAAAACCGTTTTATTGTTTTCATAAACGTATGATATTTATAGTTCAAAATAGTAAACTTTATTAATTTTTTACTCAGTTGCAAAAAGAGATATTGCAAAAAAATTAACTGGGTGTGCTTAAGACCACACGTTGGAAGTGATAACTTCTATGACTACGGGGATTTTTAACTCGGTAAATGTGTACAATTATAAGGATTATAAAACTGTAGGCCTATTTGTTCAAATTGTTTATTTATATCCGTTATTATATATTTAAAGAAAGGTAAAAATATTATCTTTTAGTTACCTTTTATTTCATATTGATAGATCAAATGATTTAGAAGTTGTTAAAATTACAGTAAAGAAATTAATAATCAAATATGTTATACAAAGATGTACGAATGTTTGCGAAGTTAAACAGTAGGTATCCTTCTTTAAATTTGTATAAACGAATATATTGATGATCAAAGGTTAGTTTTATATATAGTTTATAACCCCAAAGCAAATCTTATAACGTGTAGAAGCCCATATAACTTAACATCACAAGAAATTTTAATGGTTGAAGTTGTAAACATAACCCCAAAATATAATCTACGCTGGGTTTTGTTTAAGAATTACAGATGATGGGCGAAATCAGCTGTTATATTATATTAACTAATTCTTATGTGTTAATTTGATTGCTATGCTAATAAATGTAAATAATGTATTAATAATATTCCCTCTCCACGATCTGACTTGTGTCTAAACAAAAGCGTGACGCGAGATCTCGCGAGAAATCTGGCGTGATGCAAGATCTCGCGGGAAATCTGGCGTGACGCGAGATCTCGCGGGAAATCTGGCGTGATGCAAGATCTCGCGAGAAATCTGGCGTGACGCGAGATTTCGAAAACATAGCCAAGTCGAAAGTGCCCAACGGGCCAATAGAAGTTATCACTTCAAAAACCTTAGCAATCAACACCCACATTCTATTTTACTTTAAGAGGAAAAAATACAGCTTTCGTTTTTTAACAAAAATAACACAAAAATATGCTTAATAGTGAAAGTATGTTTTGGTTATTTAACATTGAAATTGGTACCCAACTTCGCCGTTTTGAATGTAGATGTAGGGAGACGAGCCTTAAAGAAGCCCGGCTTAAACCTTAGGTATATACATTCTATGCCTCTTCATCCTAAACTAATCACAGTAACAAACTACAGGAAAGTGAACGGATCTGTAGTTACGTCTGTAAACGTAAACGATTTAAGGGAAGTACAAATTGGGCGATTATCGGCCGACTCGTATCGACCGGCGATGTTGCCAGCGATTCAACGAAGGGAAGTTCAAGAGAGCCTGAATCGGCCGATAAGTTTGTCGGTCAAAGGATATTGCTGACGAGAGGTCGGTTCCAGATGGGAAACATTGGTCGATTTGTGCAGTCTATTAAAACATTTAAAATTTAACAAATAATTTTTGGGTATTTTCATTTTGAATTATAAATAACATTTTAATAAACAACTTTAACCCTCAAGGGTATCATTCTTTTTTACGACAAAAATGGTATTACGAGGACTGCCAGCCCGCCTTTTTTAAAGGGGTAAAACATTTTAAACCAAATTATTGAAAAATATTTTATTGTACTTATTGATTAATTAACACCATTATTAAGACTTAGTGTTATAAATATATTTTAATCCTAAAATCTAACTTAACAAAACGCCAACACCCGTATTGGGAGAGTTTTCATTACACAGAGCATTGCGTGCTTCGCACGCCAACCCCCGTATTGGGAGAATTTTTGGGAAAACACTTTTCAGGAGTCCGCGATTCGATTATAAGCGCAAAACAAAAGCAACAACATTACCTTACTTTCACAACTGGCAGTCGGCCACGAAACTGAAAGGTACACGGCACCATACGCCCTCTAGCTTCCCTGGAGGGGAACGAGGAAGGTGGTAGATATACTTAGCGGTTTCTCAGACGCCTGATACCAGTTAAGGGTTAAATTAACTTAAATTGTTAAATTCAAAATAATAACTAAAGTTTGCGTATTTTGATTCTAAGAGTGTCAAATAAACACATTATTTATTACAATACATGGTTATAGACACTACCACTGCATAGTGCACATCCTTTTTTTACCCGACCCCTTTAGGTGCAGTAATAACTACGTAATTAGTTGAATTAGCTACAAAAAAATTCTCTACATTAACAATACTCATACAACTAAATTAAAATTTGTTAAAAACTTTTGATAATTAAATAATATATTATACTGTTGTACAACATAATTTATGTATTCTCTTTCTACAGTTAAATTGTTTAAGACCACAATTTTAATAACACAATAACAAATAGGCCTACATAAGCGTATATAGGATTGACTACTTGCAATCTACCATAGAATCAGTGCTAACTTCACTTCAGAAGAGAGATAGAGGCACAACAAAAATTAAAATATCGTTTTTTTTTTTTTAATATTTGGAAAACTTCGTTAAGCGTTTCTTTAAAGTTTGATTTAGTCATTAGAAAGAAATTTTTAAGCGAACATTTTATCACATAATGTACATTATAAATAACTAGAAAAGTACTTTGATAAAAAAACATCACATTTCTCATAAAAAACTGTTTTTCAAATTTAGACGTGTTTTACCGCAGTTGTATTTCTGTGTTTTCAGGAAGAAAAATGTATATAACATTAGAACGGATGCAGATACTTTGCTGAAATTTTTGGTAGCCTTAACCCAAAACATAGTGTAAACATTCTGGTATTATGGAGTTTATAGGGGGGGGGGGGATTAAAAAGTAAATAAAAATGGACTTTTGTATTTAAGTCTGTGAAACACATGCCATTTTCATTTATAGTTTTTCTGTTATATATCGTTTTTAAGAAAGGCTAGTAACCAAAAACCTGGAAACACGATTTTCTAAACGGCTAAAGATAGAAAAAATCCTTTTCAGAGAATATTCTTGTCTTGAATCTAAGTAATCTAAGTACATATCAACCAAATTTAGTTATTTTTGAGGCAGATTATTTAAGAATCAACGTTTTCGAAATGAATAAATCTTGAACAATTCGAAAAATAACGGAGATAGGCCTATTTAAAAATTACAAACAGATGTTATTCTAAATGACATTCTGCTTCTTTTGATGAAATAAAAACTATAAAAATCAAAAGTCAGATTTTTGCCTTAATGTTGCAAGAGGTACACTTAAAATTACTAAATTTCGAAAAACGCTTGTTTTCCCCGGCTCATATCTCGGAATCTATTAGAGATATATTTTAGAGAGAAAAAAATGAAAATATAGGCTTGTGCCTTTAATTCTGTGAAACATCATTCCATTTTCATTTGTAGTTTTTCTGCTGTAGCGTTTTTAATAAAAATTCTGTGAATAAATTTGTAAAATGTGTATCTTGGTTGTTTTAAAACATTTCCTTCCTACACCATCGTCATCTTGTTTTTTGGGATTTTTTATAATAATAAAAGTGGTGGAAACACAGGCAGGAGTTAGTCCATCGCACTACTAAACAATTAGAGAAAAGTCGATGTCGGTAGATAAATGTGTTGCCCACAAGACGGGTGGTGATTTTTGTCGCTGCCGATGTTGTTCTGTACTGGCGATTTTCGTCGGTCAACAAAATGTACGAATCGGCCGATAATCGCCTAATGTATACTTTCTTTTAGACCCAAGTAGCGAATATGGCAACCAGATTCATAAGTTAAGGGTCTGCTGTAGTGGCGGCCATCTTGGATTTTTATCCCATAAGAGCAATGTTAAATTTCAAACCATTTATTTTTTATCATAAAATTGTTTGCAAGGTCTCATTTTAAGCACAGTCACAATTCGCATCCGTGTTGCAATTTAGTTTTTTTTAAATGCTTTTGATTTGTTATGTAATTGACATTTTGTAAGTACAAAGTTTGAATTTTTTTCCTAACACAATCAAAAATTAATAATGAAAAATAATTTGCAAGCCGGATCCGAAATTTTATAAAGAATATTCAGTTTTTTTTTTCAACACTCAATTACAAAAGATAGACTTATAAAATGGTTTGAAATGAGGCAATGTCAAAGCGTTCAGCTGCAAGAAATTGCACTGTTTAGATAGGGATATATAGTGAGAAGCGCTTTCGTGTCCGGTTGCTTTCTCGTTTACTGGAGCAGACCCTTAACCAGCGTTTGTTGAAGTTTTGAATAACAAATTTATATTAGTTTTGTTTCATTGTAGTTTATGTTTACTTAAAATATTTTTGTGTAGTTGTTTCTTTGAAAAAATGAGTTATGGTGAAGCCTGCTCTTTGTTTCACTTTTTTTTATGTTGTAAATATGGAGTTACTAACATTGAAAAAGTGGACAAGTTGGAAGTTTATTTTCCATGTGGAAAGAACACTTCATTGGCAGCAAACCGCTACGCTGAAAGATACACGGATAGGGCAGCACCTAAGCGTAAGATGTTTACAAGACTGGTTGAAAATCTAAGATCGAATGGGTCTTTTGTTAAGAAACGACCATGAGTTTTGACCGAAGATGTCGAGGCAGATATCTTAGCATATTTTGTGGTGCACCCCAAGGCCTCAATCAGAAAAGTAGCACGTCTGTGCCATTTGTCATTCGGAACAATGTAAAATGCACTTCGTAAGCACAAATACCACCCTTACCAGTTTACGCTCATTCAAGGTTTAATGCCTGGAGATGAAGGAAGGAGGCTCACGTTTTGCGCTTGGCTGGCTGAAGAGTTTACTAACAACACTGGTTTCTTAAATAGCATTATTTGGACAGATGACACCAATTTTTTTGAATAATGGCAAGTTTAACCGTAAAAACAACCATTACTGGTCAACAGAAAACCTTCTGGTTGTAAGAGAGCTTGATCACCAAGTAAGATTTCCCATAAACTGCTGGTGCGCCAAATTGGGTAATCGTGTCTTGGCTGTCCATTTGTACCATGCGACTCTTACAACAGTCAGCTTGCCTTCAGTTATTAGAGGAAGTTTTGTTTGCTGCTATTGATGATTTGCCGCTGAATGTGAGAATGCAACGTATGCTCCAACAAGGATCCTTGCATCGATCACCCTGTACATGCATTCTGTGAAAAATTCTACTAGATACGATAAAAAATTTAATCATTTTATTTGTATAACTCTAGGCCTATTAATTAGCCATGTATGAATAAACCTTAATTAGACATTTAGTTGGCTATGCATCAATAAGCCGTGATTTGCATCCAGCGGCGAGCGATTTGTCGGTTAAATTAATGTAGTTTTCTTGTAAATTATTTAACAGCTTTAAACGAAATTTAACACACGTATAAATAAAGTACATATACGCATTCTGTGAAAAAATGAGACCCATTACACATTTTCTTGGAAAATTACATGTGGTTGTCGTATACTGGATATGAATGAATTAGTTATTGCATACTGGGATTTGATAGGTATACAACGGTTAGTTTGTATATTTAAATGTTAATGTATTGTGTTACGTTTTCTATAGCATGTTTATACAACTATTGTTTATATGTATATCGAATTTCATTCAAAATTGGTAAATAGTTCTAGAGAAAATGAGGTTTTACTGAACACACATTTTCAATTCAGAAAGTGTACATTTCTTCGGTAAAAATATAGTTTCTTTTAAAATATTCAACTGATTTTAATAAAATGTACACCACATATACACAACATGTCTATAAGTATAATATAAAAAAAAAATAGGTTCCTATACCAATTGTTAGACCATTTAACGATTAGGCCTATAAAGATTAACGCATTAAGTTTACACTAAAATAGAACAAGAGTAATGCTATGTCTAAATAATTTCTTTTAAAATATTTTACTGATTTTAATAAAATGTATGCTACATATAAACAACATGTCTGTAAGTATAGTATAAAAAAATGAAATTCTTTACCAATTTTTAGACCATTTAACGATTAGGCCTATTATAAAATGTTACCGTACGCATAAAGTTTACGGTAAATTGGAGAAAGAGTTAATACTGTCTTCGGTAAAAATATAATTTCTTTTAAAATATTTAAATGATTTTAATGTGACGTATATACTAAACAACATGTCTATAAGTATAATATTAAAAAATTAGGTTCCTATCAAAATGTTCAGATCATTTAACGATTAGGGCTATACAAAGTTACGCATCAAGTTTATGGTAAATTAGAACGATAATCGTTATATCTTGTTAGATACAATCTTTTGTATCATGCGAACCGTTAGTCGGATTTCAAATATAAATCCGTTTTTAAATTCAGGTCGAAATTCCCTGTAAACTATCAGATTCGTATTAATTCGTATGAAAATTTACTTGGTTACTTGGTTAGATTAATAGGTAGATGATCGTTTCAAAGATCCTTTATTTTTATTCATTCTTGTTAAAATTGTTCACAGTCGTCGTATATTACTATATAAACAACGCATGGAAATTTCTAAACTATCGGATAGTAACTACTCGAGTTAGTACTTAAGACAAAAATATGTTTTACGACAACCAACCAAATGGATTTTTTTCTATTTTCAAACAGTAACTACAAATTCAAAAATGACTAAGCAAATATGAAATTATAGTTTATTGTTGATAATTTTATTACGAATCCAAATCTATTTTGATATTTTAAACCCGTTTAACAGTTCGTAAAATAGGCCTATAAGTATTCTACTGAAACCTTGTAAACATTTTGAATCAAAACTGCTAGACAAGATCTTTATGTGTTAATAGCTCGAGTATGTATAATCCGATCGTTTTGAAATTTTAATACGTTGTTTATATAGAAATATACAACGATTGTGTAAAATTTAAACAAGATTTGATTCATAATAAATTATTTTTTTAAACCGTCCACTGAAGAACTATTTTCAGGCTAATATTACTATATAACGTGCACTGATCAATTAAATTTGCATAGATAGGAATTTAAAAAATCTGATACTCTGTAGGGAATTTCGACCTGATTTGAAATATGTTTTAATATTTATTTATTTGTTCTTAAGATACAAGCTTTTATCTAACATAATGTAACGTTTTTTGAGCTTTTCGATGCAATTTTTTTCAAAAACTATCTAATTATTATTATCTAATCGATCAAATTTATTTTATATACATTCATCTTATATGACGGTATAAAGAACATATTAAAATTCAGAATGATCATAACATTAATAATACTCGAGTTATTAGCAATAAACGAGTTTTACAGCAAGCAGTCAAACCGAAATTTGTTTTATTTTCAGACGGTAACTACAAATCCAAAAATAATTATACATACATGAAATTATGGTATATTATTGACAATTGCATTGTGAATCCAAACCCGTTTTAATATAAAAATCCGTTATAACCATTCAAAAGTTAGAGGGGTATCAAGTTTAAAAAAAACCCTAACTAAGCGGAAGCTATTTTTGTATGGAAAGTTTTGAACTAATGAAAACGCTCTTAACACTAATAAAACATTGTTTAGACTTTAGACAAATAGGTTAACTTTTCAAAATCTACAAATACAGGTTTGTTATTTTTTTAAACTCATAATACAGATGAACTAACTGGCAAAACTACAAATTTGTCACACATAAAAAGTTAAGTTGGTAACAGATGTTCAATATCAGCTGATCTAGAATTCAAAATTCAGTAAAATCCAAAATCATCATAAAGTGTTCCATAAAAAATTTGAAAGTTGGCCCGCATTTTCCAATATAAAAATATTGAAAACTGTTATTTAAAATGAGAACTTCTAGCCTAATAATTAGAGGGCTTTCGTCAATGACTACATATCAATAAGACGAACAGTTTAAATGGGTAGAATTCAGCCCATTAAAGTAGGTATAAAAGTTAGTTCATGCACCTCGTCGCTAGGAGCTCTCAGTGCGCGTTTTGCAGACCGAGTGTGTGACAAGAATGGAAAGAGAAGGAGAGACAGAGAGGCCCGACTTTCATGTGACCTTGAGTTGAGCGCAGATTGTTGTGTCTCATACAAGCTTTGGTAGCGTAGCCCCATATTTGTCAATGCGATTCATTTCCCACATTGTAATAGCAGTTTACTAAATAAATACATTTTAGTTGGTTTTCTTTTCTAATGTTTTTTAAGTAATGTAAGATTGTAAATATGGTTTTAGTATGTAACATGGTTTATAGTGTAAATACTGTTAGTGTGTAAAGTAAATAGCTGCTACATTTTGCAATGCAGTCCTGTTCAAAAAGTGGAGGATCTAAATGTTCCTATAAAAACTGCAACAATACATCTGTGAAAAATAAAGACTTATCATTTTTCAGGTTTCCAGTGAAAGACAAAGAAATGTATGAATACATAAAGTTTTCTTTACTGTTGTGATGTATTTGTGCGAGAATTAATTCTCGTACAAGTCGTAGGGAATTAATCAACATAAGAATCAAAGACTTTGTGAAGTTTATTAAAATGTATTGACAGTTAATTTTTAATGGGAATATGTAAGGACGAGGGTAAAAAGAGGGTTTATTAAACAGGGTGCTTCATAACTCTTGTCACATATTGTTTTGGAATTGTTCTTGGGTACAAAGTAAACATCAAATCACTGTTAATTTGTCTAAAATCATTTTGGTTGTCCTACTGTGACCAAAATGTTTTTTTTTAATGCATATCTAAAAAATTACTAAACGAAATAATACCAAATTTATATCAACCTTTTCATAGTATTACCTAAATGGGAAAAAAGTTAAGTTGACGTGACTTCAATATTTTAAAAATGGCGACCGTTTACAACTTTCGAACGGAAATAACGAAATAACTAGCCCTTTCCCGAAAAAATGTCAAGAATAACTGTTTTCGCAAATTGAATTCCCTATCGATTAAGTTCGTTTAAAAAAATTTGGTTAGAGAATAACGGACTTATGGTATTTTTCGCCAGACAGTGCATGCCCCTCTGTTATTTAGCCTATCATTGCAATTATTAAATTTAATCAAATCAGTTTCATTAATTTTGACACATAAAGCTGTTTGTTTATACAAGTTTTTATTCAATTTATACTATTGGTAAGTTCTTTTAAGAATTGTTTCAGTTAATACTAAACTCGTAGGAGTCAGCTGATTTGAGTTTTATCTGACTTATTGTTTGTGATGATATAATAACAATCGGCACCAGCTGATTGTGTTTTTGTTGACTTTATTATTGTTCTAAAAAAGCAACAAACAATATTGTATCCATAGTATTGCATTTAGAAACATTTTAGCATTAAGTTTTTCGTGTTTTAAACTGTGTTTGCTTTATTAATTAACTATGGAAAGTTACACAAACGCTGAGTATTGCCTCCATTTTACCTCCTAAGTGAAATAGATTCTGCCAATAAAAATATTGCAAATATGGTTTAGTAACCAGGACTACTCTTAAGTACTTACTAATTGCATAAATTTAATACAAATTTGTGTAAACAAACAGTTTTCTGGGTCAAAATAAATTAAACGCATTTGACTAAATTTATTATTGCAATAAAATATTATCGCCGTCCGATCCTGGACATCGCCCCCAAGAGGGGCGTGCACTAACTGGCGGAAAACGCCATTCAGGATATGATTCTAAGCGTAAAAATGATTGAAAAAATTTCTATGAAGGTATGTCCTAAAATGAGCGTTCCTTCTATCAGTCTGTATGAGATATTTTAATTAAAAATTATTAGTTAAAACCCACTAACAATATAGAGATGAAACTTTCCACGTAAGCGCACACGCTTGCAGACTTATTTAGTGTACAAAATCTTTTTACCTTTCTAAAAGGCGGACATTAAAAGTGTTTGTAGATACGACCGTTTTAATGTTACTTGAATTTGTAAAATTTAATGCCTCAAACTGTTCCTTTACAAAACAAACAATTGATTCAAACTGTCAAATTTCAAATACATATATTTACGGATTGATAGTCATGGGTTTGATTCCGAGTTTTTCAAAATCAAGCCGTAGGTGCAGCAGGATTGAAGCACCTCAAAGTACAGTTAACCAGAAAAGTCCTAAATTCCCAATTATCAATATGTGCCCCCACCATTAAAACGCGGGGGAAAAATAATTGTATTATTAACACACTATTTTTTATGCACTGATTACAAATCTTATATTGCAATATTTCTGAAACAAACCAAGCGAACGTGAAACCCAAATTTGTTATTTGTCTACCATTTTTGACGAAACTCACTTTCTTTATGTTTTTTGAAGTGCTAAATTTGAATTTTATATTGGATTTTACACATCTCACTTTTGTGGCGCACTAATAAATTACACTTATAAATGATTTTATTATACAAAGAATTATTTAAATGAGGGACTTGAGACTATTTTGTTAGTTATGTTTCGCTGCTGAAGTAGCATTTATATTCCAATTATTTAAAAAAAAGGATGTTGGTAATAGGAAAAATAAACTGATAGATGTGTTTAAAATAATTAAACTTTATGGGATCAATGCAAAGTTATTATTTACAGATGCATAGACTGGATAGTTAACTGCGGAAATGACGATTTTGCAGAACTACCAGACAATAAGTTGAGGTACCGTGTCCCGTGTTCAGTTCATTTTAAAAGTACAACATTCACCAACTCATTGAAAAACAGGCTAGAATGTTGATTGTTATACTTTCCTGCTAGAGAACGGAAAATTTGGCTATTATTAATTTTAAGTGTTTTATAGGAAATAAAATAAATAATAACATACGAAATTTACATAGTTACGTCTAATTGGTGAACTGGGGGCAACAGCCCCTTCACAATAAAAATAAATTTTTATACTTCCCATGATTGACACCTTTATTTCATAAGTGGTAATCTGTTTGCATTTGCTTCACCGCGGGGTTTGGTGAGCGAAGCGAGCAGGGCTTGATACTTCTAGTACTGTAGTTATAACTTTAAGTATAACATTTCCAGTATTGTTATATTTTTAATTTCAAATCCTTGAGGAACATGTTCTTTATTGTATTAAAACTGCACATTAATTTGAACCTTTATTTAAAACTTTCTAACAGACACTTTGTCTCTGACCAAAAATTAGAAAATCTTTCCAGCAGAGTGAAAATTGTATGTCATTATCAAAGTGAATTAAACATCATTGTTGTAATATCGATCAAAGAAATAAGAAACAGGTAATTTAATTAAACTCTGTTTACAGTATACGAATCGTATGGTTCTTACCTACGAATCGTAAAAGTTTCATAATTTTACAGCTCTGCTAAGTGTATTAAATAGTAGTGTAATAACGAAGCGTGGTTTTTACCTTCACACTGCACAGAAAACTAATGCTCTATCTCTCTCTCTCTCTCCCCCCTCCCCCAGTCTCTCTTCTGCACTTCATTGAATCCGACACTCGTCGGCAAAAATAGCGCTCAGCGCTCCTAACGGCGGGCCGCAAAAACACACTTTTATACCTGCTTTTTTGGGCTGAATTTTTAACATTGGAACTTTTCGTCTTATTGATATGTAGTCATTGCTTTCGTTAAACCACAATTTGCAACAATGGAAACCAACAGACTGAACATCTGTTATCAAATTCGATATCGCCATGTCAATAGGCAAACAGTATTAAATATGAAAAGAATGCTGCATTACTAATAACAGCTTACAAAAATCTAAAATACGATCAACTTTACAAACGTTTTTCCGTAATTAAAAAAAAATTATCTTAGGTTTGGGGGGGGGGGTTCATGACTCCTATGAATCCCCCCCCTTGTATCCGCGCCTGGTCAGTAGTCACTTTAAACAATACAGTACAGTATTGGGTATTCCGTATTTAGAATGTGATTGGACGATTGACGCTTTTTTTTATATAAATAGTCTTCTGTATTTTGCTATGGGTCTTACCATTATCCTCGTAATTTTTCTTCTTTTTGAAAAACTCTAGAATTGATTGATTTCTTCCACAACCACGCTTTTTCTCTTCATATCATATACTATACAAATCAACAAACTATTAAACTAAAAACTCACTAAACTAACTTGCATGTACCGTCGTCACCAATATGCAACTAACAACACAACTACTAACAACAATACAACTATGTACTGAATTTAGTGGTATGTTATGAAACGTATGGTCAATGCATGGCATATTTATTATTGTAGGTTTGAAGACGTTACACTTTTGTAAATACCGTCACATTACAAAATTACATTACAGTGTAAGTTATTTGTACTGTATATCTATATCAATGCAATTTTATAATCCTAATAAAAAAAAAAATTGTATCAGGAAATTTTGGCGTGGGCTGCAGAACACCCCCTGGCTACGTGCCTGGTACAGATACTACTAATAGCTGAAAAAGAAACATTTTTGTGATTCAAAGTTTTTATTTGGGAAACTTAATAATAATGAAATTGAACGTTTCAGTAAAGGTGGTAACTATGTTTTTTTATTTAGTTTAACGGCTTTCTAAATAATTAATTACTGAAAAACATTTTCACACGAATAAACACAGAACAAAATGACGAATTGTATAATTTAATTATCTTTGGTACATACGGCGACACAAAGTTAATGGTTACATTACAAATCTGACAATAATTCACAATAATTTTTAAATGTTTAAATTCCATGTTTTTTAAAATGTTTATGAGTTGTGATTTAAACTAATACAATATTTTCCTCAATTTTGTATAGAAATGTTTAAGCGAATTTGAGATTTAGTTTTTATTTAGTATGATTGTAGACTGTGTACATTTCTGTTTTAGCATGATGAGGCTGAGAAGCGAATCCAGGGAGAAGAGATGTAGTCTTCGGGTATGTAAATCATTGGGCGGTGTCCAGAAAGCTACTGCTATAGATCATTCGTCACCTAGAGTATCAACTCATGGCAATGGTTCCAGGCTAAGTCGCTGCGGTCGAGTCAATAAGTGGAGGAGAAGGAGTGGCAATCTTCTAAAAGAGGTGCGTCAAGCAACAGTTGTTAAAAAATATGTACACAAATTGGAAACATACAACACTTATAGAACCGACTCTACTGTGGGGTTGCTCGGGGCAGTGGCGTAGTGAGTGGAGCAGCCGCTCCAGGTCGCTTGGCCTCAAGGGGCGAATTTTTTTATTTTTAAATAGTACATTATAATGCAACGTGTGGTCTAAATAGGTCATTAGGAGTCAAGCGCAAGATTTTTAGCACGAGTTGTAGGCGAATTCATTTATAAAATGCTAAAAAACATTGTAAATTAACGTTATAAATGTATTAGAAAAACAATTAAATTTTATTTTAAGTTCATTAGCTCTGGATGGGTTTTTCATGTTAAACATTTATAAAATGAGGTGGATTGTAGGGTCTCGGCTACGATAAAAGAGACGATGAAAAATGTTTTAACCGATGGGGTTTCTTTGTTAAATACGGATGAGTGGCTACGATACCAGCGATGGATGAGCGGTGGGCTAATGCTCGAAGCAGGCCGCCGCTTTCGATTTAACTCAGTTAGATAATTTATTGGCTGCCGCTCGACGCTCACTATTAAACAACACTACATGAGTTAAAGGTGAAATTTGGTATTTTTGATATCTATACAACCATAACATACTAACAGCAACTTGAATAAAACATCCAACACAAGAAAATCCAATGCTAAACGAAAAGTTCTTAATTTTTTTGGTTATATACCCCCACTACAATTTGCGGCGGCCAATTAGCCTTCCGCAATGGGCTAATTAACACAGGTAGTTAGGCCTAATGAAAAAATTGTATTTAACAGTAAAAAAGCAAAGGAAATTAGTTAATTAGAAGTGTATTAATTAAGAGAATATTAGAAGTAATTAAGTGAAAATTTATATTTTCAAAGGCTTAAATAGATTAAAAAATGAAATAATGTAATTCGAAAGCCAAACCAATGTTCAAAGTAATAGAAGGCAAGGCTGAGATATTCTAAGTCAGATAGACAAGACGCGACATGCATTTTCTTGCAGAGAATTGCCGAACGCTTAATGTAAAATCACTGTTGCTAAGGGCCATAACAGTCTATGTTAAATTATTAAATTGGATATTATTTTCAGTGAAATAGAAAGACGAGAAAAGGTTAAGTAAAAGGAAGTTCAAATAAATTCAGTAATTAAAGTAATTAAAAAGTTATAAGAAAAAAGGGAAACATTTAAATTTCAAAATTAACAAAAAAACTAAATTGACCAGTAAAGAAAGCAGTAATAATAACCAATAATTAGCCAAATCAAATTTAGAATTAATAAATTTTTCAAGTAGTAGACGCAATTTTAAAATCATTCTTGGAAACAAGAAGGCTTAAAAATAAGAGAATAAAAAGGCTACCAAATTTCAATATAATAAAGAATTAATACATAAAAAGAAATAAATTAAATAGAAAAAATTTAACAAATCAAAGTTTAGGAAAAATAAATGTAAAAACGAAATGTATTTATAGAAAATGTATGCTATATATATGTATTCATGTAAAACCATGTGAGAATTGAATATAAACCAAAAGGGGGGTTACCAGAATCAAAAAATAGTAAAACCAAAATAGCCTACCAAAGGAGAACCACCTGGAAGGAAGGACGAAGAATTCGAAAGCAGTTTTGGAGGTTTGGGAACCAAAAGAAGAGGAAACAGCAAAGACAATTTTAAATTCGACCAAATTCAGAAAACTAAATTTAGAAAATTCTACAAAACTTACGAAGTGTATAACCCAAGAACCAAGAGAGATACAACTACGAATCAAACGAGGGCAGTATCAGGAAATGGTCACCAATCGTTTGAGCCCAAGAAATCCAAAATCGGACCAAGGGTTAAGAAGATAAAGCGTGTTGGAAGAAAAATACATTTAATAGAAAAGTGCAGGAGCTAACCAGTCGGCTATCAAGCGGAGGGGTGACGTAAAGGATCCACCTCCGAGGGTTGTAGTAGATTACCAAAGTCTCGTCTCCAGTGACTATTCGGTCAAATATGGCCTCCTGGTCCCCCTCAATCAGAGCCAAATAATCGCGACAACAGTTCACTTGAGCACGTTTTTGAAATGAAGAAAGGTTTCAGCGCACCCACCTTGCGCTCACTTTGGTCATGCCCAGATGTTCATATAAGATTCTGAGAACTGTTGTGGCCAATACTTCGACCATCAGAGAAATTTCCTTTTTCTTTAGACGTCCATCATTCAGCACCATCTGCTCGATATTTTCTGGCGTGACTGCCGTTTATTGGCCTCCCATTCCGGCGATCATCTTCTAGCGATTCTCTGCCCCATTTAAAAAGCTTTGACCAGTTTTTCACTGTTGTCTGAGAAGGGGTGTTCTCCCCATAAACTCCCACTAACCGACTGTGAATCTCGTTTGGGGTAGGCCCCTATGTTTTTAAAAATTTAATCACCTCTCGGTACTCAATTTTATCCACGTTATAAAAAGATATGTTAACTGGTGTGTAGACAAACAACGACTAACAGGAAAATTCTGAGATTGTTCCTTCTTTAATCCTAAAATTAGACCCAAACAGAGATAACAAAGCCTTATCTCTCTATCATTTTTATCATTGTCAGAAGAGGAACTTTTGGACCTCCCCTCGTATTGTGGGTGGGCGGTGATTGAAAAAGTGAAAAGTTTTGATTAAAACTATTGTTTTGCTACAATGTTAAACTAAAAATTACAATATCTGTTTATCTACAATATCTGGACCTCCCCTCATATTGTGGGTGGGCGGTGATTGAAAAAGTGAAAAGTTTTGATTAAAACTGTTGTTTTGCTGCAATGTTAAACTAAAAATTACAATATCTGTTTATCTACAATATCGCTTTTCTTACAATATCTGTTTTATTGAAACTAGTGATTAAAATAATTTAGGAATACTTATCGTGCCAATTGGTTTTACTGTAAACTCGTACTCTGTTTATTTCTTCATGTTGAAAAACCAGTTCAAAATATCTTTCCTTTCCTCTTACTTACACTCTAACGAACGATGTGGAAGAGAATTAAAGAAGGATTTTTTCATACCAAAGTTTATGGAATAATGCTGTAGCTGTGTTCACCTTTGTATGCTTAAAACGTACAGAACATTTTCCAAAAATTTTAAATATCGCGCTAGAATTTTAAAACTCCTAAATTTTATTTCAGTTTTAAAAATGAATGTACAAACAGATTCTAAACCTTTTATAGCCTTTGTAACAATGTAGGTCTAGACTGAAAAATTCTAACGGACTTCATAACTTGAACATTTATTGTTTTAGACATGTCGAGAAAATGTTTTACCATCCAATGTATTCAAGAATGTAGTGCGCAACAAGAAAGCATTGCTCGAAGATAACAACAACTGTACTGATGCTGAAGAAATTGATGTAAGTTATAATTTAATTTTTTACGTACATTAGGTTTACTTCTTTCTTTATTGCATATCTTTTACATTCATTTTATTGTTTAATACTTTTTGTGTGCATTTCATGATGTTATAAATAATTTCTCATGCATAAGTAATACATGGATGTAAATGTAAGTTACTGGTAGGTCCACACTGCCCGTATTAAAAGTATAATGGCCAAAGGTTTACTATACTAAATCAAAGAAATAAAAAAAAAATAAATTTGATGCTTCTTAACGGAATATTTTTGCTGCAGTACATGGTTCTAACTCTTTTTTTCAAATTTTAACTTAGTTTTTCTTTTATGGCTAAAAAATATCAATGCCTATAACAATAAATTTGAATAATCTAAATGTATGATTTCAAATATGTAAAAATTCCTTTAGGCTTGGCTTACAGGCACAAGTAGGTCACATAATTCTTATTTACTACAAAAGTAATGTAATTTAAAGTTTTCATATGCTAACTATTAAGGTAAACCAATCACCTAAATCGAGTTGTACAAATTGAAAGAATTTTGCGTCCAAAAAATATGAAAATTACTTTTTCTTAAACTTTGTGTTTGGTTTTGGAACAAACTTTTAACATTATTTGGGTGAAATTACATCTAAAATAATTAATTTCTCAACATTATTTCATCCAAATAAATGCAGTATCATGTTAAGAAAATGAATCACTACAGGCTAATGAAATTGTAGGATCTAGCTCGTCACTGTTTGCCACAATTTCATTGGGCAACCATGCAATGATGAATAATTTACCTTAATTGTATACCTACTTATTATTTGTATTACATTAAACAAATTGTTAATATTATAATTTATTTCATAGGTGAGTGAAGAAACAAAAGAAAATTGGCAAGGAGAAGTTTTTGAAACCAATGCTGACTTTTATCCTTCAAATGGAAATCATCTTAGTCTGTCCCTTGCACCTGAGCTGACACAGCTTCTTCGAGAAAAAAGGAAAAATATAACAGGCAAGTTTTAGTAACGATAGCTTTGTTAGAATCACAGTTGAT
>JAGFPH010000698.1:91489-102865 GCA_018207615.1 Philaenus spumarius
TTATCAGGTTTCAAAAGTTTATTCCACGTACTTGGCGTATGCTCAGCTTTTAATGCAGTATTGCCAATTGCAAGTCTTTATAACACACTTACTTAACCAGAGTACCCACAAGCTTAATGCTCAGCTTTTGATGCTCTATAAACTTATAAGTCTATAAACTTAATTCAGCTTGTTTCACACTATGTATTTCATGTATTTCCAGTCTGGATGCAAATTAAAACAGTATTTTTGCATATGTGTACTCGTTCCTCAGATATGGTGTTGCTTTTTCTGGGAACTCTGTAGATTCTGGAAGCTTTTTTCTATTCAAATGAGAATTTTGAGAATAATTTGTAATTAAAAAGGTAATCTTGTAGAAATTCATTTACAAACTTAAAATTTGTAACTATCCCTACCCTGTATATATATCCTGAATGACCTGCTCTTTTTAAGAAGCAATAATATGGGTATCGATCAGTACAAGCATGGATATTCCATGAGACGGCAAATGCTTCAGTAACCAGTCCATTGACTAACGTAGTTCGAGGACGGGGTCAGCGAACACAGAATAGACATAGAGGGGCTATTGCCATTTAAGCGGCATATTGGGCAGTGAAGCTACTGGTGGCTATGACAGTTGGGGCGAGAAACGAAAAACCAGCGGCGAGCGACTAGAAAGTTAGTCTGAACGCTTAATAAATACACCGCATTTTAAAACTCTTAGGCATCTCTAAAAATTTTGAAATTTTAGAGGAATATAGAGTAATGTTGAAAGATGATGATAATACCATTTTTAAAATTTACAAACAAAGGTATAATATTAAATTAATAGATTGTCTTTTTAATGCCTTTTAAATTGAAGTGAATGTCATTAAAAAGTTGATCTGTGAGGAAGTTTTTTATTTTTAGGGCACGTGAATTTCGTCAGCAAGAAACTTTTAGATAAAGAGCTAAATTTATTTTTTATTTCAAACTTTTTTCAATTACGTTAGCGGTTTGCTCAGGAAGTTAGGTTGAATACTGGAAAATTATAGTATGTCCGCAGCTCAAATCCACGCGCGGCGCCGACACAAAACATCGGCCGGTGGATACGTTGGACATGCACATTGTCTTCCATTCCTGATTATTAATAATCTTTAGTGCCTTTGAATGTTATTTACTGTTTTTTAAGAATATTAATATTATTTACTACGTCAAAAAAAGACATGAAAATTTATTTTAACTTATTAACAGAACATAAAATAGTCACCCAATAAATAAACAAAGAATGCTTGACACTGCATATCACTCGTATGATAAAAGTTAACTGTTATATTATTATTCGCTAGATAACACTAAATTCTCATCTTCTCTGAAATATATTTATACATATTTAAAACTTTTTTAATCTGACTAATATTTTGTTAAAACTTAGTTTCTAATTTATATTTGGAATGTTGAGATTTAATTGTTGAAATGTTCATTGTATTAATCATCTTCACTTTATAAATTTGAGAAAAATTTGAATATTGATCATTTTATTGGTTGAAGGTTGTGAGATTAAAACGTGGCATCAGGATTAAAAATAGTTTATTTTACAATCAAACTGAATATCTAAACAATGTGACATCAATAGTTCTTAACATAATATTATTTTTTTAAATATGACAACAGAACTACAATGAATTTTCAGTCTTGCCACTGAAACACCATATAAAGGAAAACACCAATTGTTTATAATCAGTTATCTTCTATTCTGTGAAACATAAACATTTAAATAATATTAAAACAAGAACAAAAATTCTAATACGCTCACCAATAGGGTGACTCATGTCGTGCGGCCGCCATGACAGTTGGGGCAAGCGCTTACAGGTTTCTTCCCCGGCCGGCCCAGGTCGCCTCTCTATGTCTATTCTGTGCTCGCTGGACGGGGTGCATTATTCTGGTCTCAAACTGTACAACAGGTTGCCAGACAAAATAAAGGAAGTGCCTCGAAATAAAGGCTTTAAAAACAAACTTAAGGCTTTCCTTGAAAAGCAGTCATTTTAATCGGTGGAGGAGTACCTTAGGCTTTAAATAGATTATACAGTTTTTTATGTTTATTTATACGATCGATGGAAAATAGTTTGTATGTTTTATTTATATTACTTGTGTTGTATGTGGATTAATGAGTATTAATTTGTATTGTGTTGTATTCTGCATATATTCTTACCATTTGCGTTGTGTATGTTGTATATGTGAATATGTAAATTATTATCGGACAACTCAAACGTAGGCCTATATGTAAATTATTATGGGACAACTAAAATGTTCAATGCAGCAATGCTATTTGTATACCGAATGAGGCTAATAAATCTAATCTAATTTAATGCTGTATTACCCAGTGCAAGTCTCTATAACACTTACTAATGGGAGCACTCACGAACTGTAATTTGTTATGCTATCAGGTTTTTTCTTACTGAAAAAATTAATTTTGTTAGAGAAAAATGAATACCCAAAATGATAAAGCTTCAAACTTATGCCTTCTTCTTTTAATTTTATAATATTCCCATATCAATTCAAATCAGAGTTTATCAGTTATATAACTGTAAAATTTCTGCATAGGATGAGACGTTGGTGCATTGCAGCTTACAAGAGCTCGAAGGGGCATCCTTCTCTTTTCCAGTACTGTTCCAGGATTGCAGGTACACAGTATTCGTACGCACACGTCCTTTCTTCAGGGAGTTCCTGGAAAGAGTATCAGCATTGTTTGAAGTTATCCTTTTCACCGCTTCAAAAAGAGTCTACGCAGACAAACTTCTTAACCTTCTAGATCCTAGCCGCAGATGGATTAAGTAATACATTTTTATTTTTTAAAATATTTGCTTATTTACGCCATTATCTACCTTATACTTTTCCAAGTTATATCCAAAGATCATTTTAGTTTGATTCAGTTGAACTATACAGTACTGTATCATTTACTTAGAATAGTTGGAAATAAGTTTAATCTAGGTTTTATGATCAGTAGCTGTAGTGAATACGAGTATAAATTAATGTGTGTTGACACGGTATTACAGAGATTAACATAATGGAAACAGAATATTCCTCGTACACTATAGTAACAAAATCACTTGTATTAACTCCAAACTTTCAGGAAGTTATATTGGGCAAATTCTGCACTTTTAAGGGGTACGAATGAATTTTACCCTTATTGTAGAACAATGCGTAGAAAAATGGAAAAATCTGAACTTCTTAGCTGAGGCAATTTTGGATTGGGGTATCGGAGAAGGGTTTACTTTACAAAAATTTTCTCGTCTCGACGAGAGCTTTAAAATGAAGTATGACACAATAAGGGTTACTATTTAAAAATGTTGACTTGCAACCCTTCCCTCAACCGAATAAAAGAGAGGAAATTCGTTCGTACTACTAAAAGGTGCAGAATTTGCCCAGTATAACTTCCTGAAAGTTTGGAGTTAATACGTGTAACAGGTTTAAAATTACGAAGGTGTTGCGCCTTTTTGCACCACTCTGTATGGCTTTGTAAAATATAACTGATGTAAAAAAAAGAAGAAAAATGATTTAGATATTTTGTCGTGTTTCAACAAATTAATTTTTACTGTAACTGAAGTAGTTTTAAAACAGACAACTTTAATTGAATGCTTTGGAAATTCTGTGGGTTTCCAATTTTAATAATGTAATTAAAATACTGCAACTAGTCTTTAAATTGGTGAATACAATTTATGATAAATATAGATTAATACTTATTGCAAACCAGAAAACTAGTTTCAAAATTGTTGGACCAAATAGGTACCCGGTATTTCATTCTTTCCATATAGCAACTACTCATACAATGAAAGTAATTATAACTCGGACTAAAATCTTCACAAATAAAACAATCATATGCCACTTTTAAATAAAATTGTTGCAGCCATTTGGTTTAGATTTGTTTTTTTAAACTTCCAAGGATGATTTTTATTTATTGTATTAAATGAAAATTCGAGAAAAGTTTGCTTTAGCCTGGGGTAAATTAACTAGGAGAGACACTAGCTCAGATGGTGTTTCCATACACTCTCATTGGCATTTTCTGTATTTTATTCCTTTCCTTATCCATTGGGACACTGAAGGTACAAACACCCTACTGTCATGTCACATGAGCTCATGCCATCTCATGTCACAGGCGAAAACTGTGGGATGTTTTGACTGGTATTTCAATGCACTCTACTACTCTGTTGTCACCTCATATCACTCGCATAACGTCACGAACTTCATGATCTGCGCTCCCAAACTTTTGGCAGACGGGAGCTCACGTATTTTGCATATCATTCCGGTTCAGTTTTGTTTTGTGAAAATGAAAGATATGTTGACTGATATGGTTCGTGAGCATGAGTGTTTATGTAATGTCAAATCAACTCATTACCGAAATGCCAATATTCGACAGTTGAGCATTTAACTTTTAATAAACTGATGTAAATAATGAAAATCTTCCATGCGCATCCGTAAGTAGATTTGGAAACGTTTGGGATCTTTCCTTAACTCGGGCACTAATTGATGAAATTCACCATTTAGTTGGTGATTTTAATTTTTCTCTTTTCTCATTTATTTCTTGTACCCACACCCGGTTAAATCTTTCATCTTCGGTGGTTAAAAAGCAGCTAAAACTTCTTCTTCCCATTCCGAAGAACTAGTCGAATTGGCACACTCCATTTGTTGTTGTTCTAAGGCAAGGGCTAACATAGAAATGATTGAGTAACATGAGGTGTGACAGCAATGTAATTCTAAACATGATATCATGGTAAATATGTGGCAGTATAACAGCACGTGAGCTTATGTGATGTGACAGCAGTGTGTTTCTACCTTAAGTAAAAGTAAATGCTACTAAGCAAATAGTGCCGATTTCTTAGGGTAGCGTTCTACAGTTAGAATCCATCTATTGCCATGTGTTACTCCACTCTTCACCTTTATTAGCCTAACTGGCGTAAAGTAAAAGAGATAAAGCAAAAAACAATTCTGAGATATCCATAAGAGAAACAGTGTTTTATTACCTTTAGACTATGATCTATGATTAAGGAATCAGTATACCACGCAATGAAACAATCTGTGTTGCATTGATGGAACGCTGAATTCAAGATCAATTAATAACATGACTTCAATTAATATTTCTATTGTTTGGACATGATTTTAAGAAATGCATTTTTTATAAAAAGAGTTTTATATTTTCATTAGGGTTCATTACATTGACACACACAAAATAATTACATGAGGAATTTAGATAGCCTATCTAAAATTCAGCTTGTACAAATAATGTCATTACAAAATTATACCAATCCTGTTGTTATACGGCCCTTTATATTATTTCAGGTTTTAATCAGCACTTTAAGACTCAGATAATCAAGTTTGTACTGTAATTGTAAATTGTTAAATAAAATCAATACTCATGATCATAAAATGTTATTTTTATTGACATACCATTCATATTATTGCTAACTGTAATCACAGTACATTGTCGAACAATGTTTTTATAGCTTTTTAATACTTCTGCTTCTTTATTATTTTTAGCTTTTAATATCTGTATAAACCTTCATTTTTGTTCTGATTTTTAATGAAGAAATTGCAGAATCTCTAACCTACTTCCACAAAGCAGGTCCACCAACTTAAATGATGTTAAATTAAACAGCTGTAACATATATCGATGACTTATGTGTCCTCAAAGGTAAATTGTGTCTCATTGTACATTGTCCACAAAATTTAGTACATTTAGCGGCTCTGTCACCACATTAAATTGTTTTTATTGTTGAATTTATATGTGTCATTCAACTTTTCTATATGTTTGATATTTATATTCTTGTTTAGATATCGTTTATTTCGGGAACATTGTGTGGTTGTGAATGGAAACTATATCAAAGACCTTTCTATTCTGGGTCGTGATCTTTCAAAAACAATCATTGTTGACAACTCACCACAAGCTTTTGGGTACCAGGTAGGAAACAATTACTCTAAACATTAATTTTAAAATTTATCTGTAGCAATTCTGTTTATAGTTTGATGCTGCTTATGTTTGCTGTCAATAGTAGCATCACAAAACAACGTTTATAACACAAAATCAAATTAAACTTTAACTCCGGGTGGGCTATGGTTGGTGTTTGAGCTGACTAGTCTGTCATAACTTATGTTTGCTAATTAGTTTTCATATTTTAACTTAAGAGTTTTCACTTGATAATTACATTTACTATAAACTCTCAAAAATGTTGTGTACCTTATTTTAAATGATGTAGCAAATGTCCGAATAAACAATTTTAAAAATAAGTAGGCCTGTGCGAGCCTAGATTTTTGTGTTCGAGCCGAGCCGAGCCGAGCTTTTTATATAGCTCACGAACTCGAGCTTTTGATGAGCCGAGCTTTCTTATTACTTACTTCAATGTAGTACTAGGTAACAATCGGGGATTAAAACGATAAATACTTAATTTTAACAGCATTAGAGTAAAAAAGTAGGCCTAATACATAGGTATTATTTACATTCTTATTTTTTAGTCTGGGGACCATGATCAGTGCTCACTTATTACATCCAACAAAATTAATGAGCTCCCGAAGTTTTTGTATATCGTCGTGAATCACCCTGTATATAAAGTTTTTAATGACACCTGAAAACGTGTTTTGGGGATTATGATCAGTGCTCACTTACTACACACAACAAAATTAATATTGCATTGTCATTGGTCCTTGATAAGTGTGCAAAGTTTCAAATCAATCCGACGTTTTGAAGGGGGTGAAAATCACGTCGTGTTCTGGGGACCATGATCAGTGCTCACTTACTACACCCAAAAAATTAATATTGCATTGTCATCGGTCCTTGTTCTTCATATATACTATACACAAGGATATATATATATAGAAGTTTTCACTTCAATAAAAGTATTCAGCTAAGTTAAGTTACGGACAAAAAGTCACTCTCAACGTCTATTATAAAATATTGCCACATTTTCGATGCCATTGATTAACTAGCCTACTCCGATTAAGTTTCCACATATCCTCAACTAACTAAACTTAATCAAATTAATATGTTAATTCAGTAGAGCGTCGATTATCTGAAAGCAGAAATGTACTGTAAATAAATAAGTACATTACAGTACTACACGTAATAATTCCGAATTTAAAGTTTTTTACTCGCTTAATCAGCCGAGTTGTAATCTTCAGGGAGTTTGTGCGCTCAACGGAATAGCGGTCGCTGTTGAGTCAGCCGAGCACAGCACATGGCCGACCGTTGCTGTCAGTCGTTAGTGAGTTCACAGTGAATTTGTGAATTTAATTACCCGAACAAATTGGTTATCAGAAGTCTTTCGGTCCCAATTTGTTTCTAAAAATCGGCGCTCTTCTGTATTAACTAATTGCAGTAACTAAAACAAAATGAATAAAACTCTGCACTAAAACTGAATACTGTACGTAGCGTTATTAACTTGATATTACTTTGTTCTAACAAGTTGTTCAGACTTCGGCGGGATTAAACTGACGCCGTCGAATGAAATTTTCGATGATTGAAGTTCCGATTATTTCTGAACTCATCCTAATTGAACGTTCAGAAACAAAACATATAATATTCCGAGCGTTAACGCAATCCTAGTCAATCGTAAAAAAATATTATGCCTAATCGGATCCGAATAATTTTATTTGACACTTTTTCTTGCGTAATTATTTTAATCATTTTTTTTTAACTTTTATGAATAATAAAGGGATTATTGATTGTTATAATCACTGATAGTAAAAAAATAATAATTTAGGCATAAATATTAATTTACAAAGGCTACATTATCTGATGAAATGAGTGCATCAAACCGGCATTCACGTCCACCATCGCCACACAATCGAGCTAAATTGCAACGTATGTCGCGTTCAGATAAACTAACGCGAAGAGTTTAGTTTTATAATAACCGAAAATGTGTGAATATTCTTTTTTTCTCTTTTGTTTTGTACCACTATAAAGGGGTTGTTTCAATTGCCGAATTCACGTCAATATTCGACATCAATCGGGTCCGGTTCTAGAACCAACTTTTTAGCTCATCGGTTCTCGGTTCCGATTAAAAAGCTCGGCTCGAATTTTTTCGAACTTGTTTTTATTTTCGAGCCGAGCCGAATATTAAAAAGCTCGGCGTTCGAATACTCGATCTTCGAATACTCGCACAGGCCTAAAAATAAGAACCATCCGCGTTCAGAAACCACATTTTAAACCCTATCATTTACAAAATAATAAATCAACATTTAACAGGCTTTAACAACACTGAGATGAAATGCTGAGAGTTAAAGTATAAATTAATTTTTCACTTAATTAACCCTTCCAGTGGCAGACTGCCCAAAAAGTAACGTTCTCTCAGGCGTAAGATGCAGCTATTTCGACAATTAGCGAGAATTTGCATACATTTGCATTTTCGATTAATTAATTCACTTAGAATTATCCAATCGTAATAAAACCGGCACCGTTGGAAAGAAAATGAATTAAACTTTAACTTTTGTATTTCAAACTTTTTCGTAAAACGTATTTTTACATACGT
Source organism: Philaenus spumarius (assembly GCA_018207615.1). NCBI lineage: Eukaryota > Metazoa > Arthropoda > Insecta > Hemiptera > Aphrophoridae > Philaenus > Philaenus spumarius. Next base: position 99,967 of record JAGFPH010000698.1, read on the forward strand.
AATCATCGTTTCAAAATTGTAGAATGTCAAACAGCTGTTTTCCGTGCGACATCACGATGTTAAAAACGTAAAACTTCATCATTTTCAACCGTCTGCAACTCCTCACAGTTGTCAATTGTCACAAAGATCATCACAGCATTGGATTCATTAAACTTTTATCTTTCAAGTGGTATTTTTAAATCATCTGTGACTACAATCGGTTATGACATACAGAATTTAGAATAAATGCTTGTCCATTGGTCAAGATTGGGCCAATAAGGAAGCATTTTTTAAATCGATTTTTACTATCAGAAATAGATTTATTCCTAAGATGTGTAATATACCGTTTTAAAGATAAAATTCTAAAGTTTTAGTCAATGTGCAGTTCAAATAATTTTGTCATATTAGGTTGGTACAAACTGAATTGAGAATCACGCGATTTTAGGAGTTTACGGTCGCCATTTTCCAAGCCGGTTACCTAACAATTATTACATGCAAGTATTTTTTCTCTTGATATTTTACTGAATTGAAAGTGTTTATAGTTTATAAAACTGTGTTATATTGTGTTACAGTTATAAATAAATAAGTGTAGAATGTGTTATTGTGTTTTTTAGTGAAATTATGTTTATAAAGTGTTGAAAATAGTGTGTTCTAAATAGTGAGTTTTGTTTTATTTTTTGCAGATAGCCTAGGCTAAAATTTATTTAGCCTATAAACTATTGTATAAACTTTTTATAAATAATAAATAGGCCTACAGTATTGATAAAATGTCAGATAGGCCTAGAGTTATTGAAAGGTTATCAGAAATTTATCGGATATATAGTGGTTTTTAGACATAATACTAATATTTAGCAATGTGCCTAACCACAGAGAAGAAAAATACAGAGGAAACATCTAAGCGTGCGCGAATTGGGTGTCTAGCACTCGACACTGGTATCTACATTAGTAGTTCCCAGAGTCGCCATGAGAGGGCAGCATCGTCGCTGGCCCCTCCCCTACCCCCCCTCGCCTCCTGCTGCTAGCCCCTCGTCCCCTCCAGCACCGCGCGACACTCGCCTGACTCAAGGTTGTTAATGTACTCTAACAACCTTGCGCCCGACTCCCTGGCTGTCCTCGCTGCTACAATAAGTAATTGTAAAGGAAACTTGTCACAAACATGTTCTGTATTTGATTGTCATGTAGCAATAAATGTAAAACACTTGAACAATAGTACAAAATAAGTTAAATGGATTATCAAAGTAAATCAATAAATGTTTTAATTATACTTTAATTAAAACTCTTAAATCCTTATAATAGTTGCGGGAAATGATATTAATTTTAGTACACAGGATTATAAAAGAAAATATGATGCAGTTGAACTTGTTTAATCTCTTGGTAGGAATGATAAAATGGTTTACAATTATTGTAATTCATAGACTATAAAAAATACAGTAGCCTACTCTACTTAAACATAATAATTTGGTCATTTCATAATATAAAGACGATAACAAATTACCACATTATACAATTGTATTTTTAGAATGAATCTATTGACTATCGGCTGTTGGATAAATGATTGGTAGAAGATAGTATTACCTTCAACAGTAAACTATGAGCTTATTATTATTTTCAAAGTAGGCCTAGTAGAAAGCACAAAATAATCTAAAGAGCATTCCCTCCCGTCAATACGAAAAAAATAGGTATATATTCAAAATGTAAACTGAATGAAAATGTACATATAATCAGAAGACCTATATACAGTTTTATGAAAATAAAACTTAAATCAAAAAAGTAATATGTTAAAATTGTACAGTAATGCAATATTCAACCTGTAATAAAATTACTTGACGCAAAACTAAAAAAAATTATTTAAAATAAATTTACATATCAACTGAAATAACTAGATTTACAAATATCCTACATTTACTAAGTACAGTAATGCAAAAAACTAACCCTTCTTTAAAATTTTTATAAAAGGTTTTCTACTTTGAACAATAGGCTAGAATATTACAAATACACAGATAAACTTGGTAAAACTAATAAAATCTTGTAAAACAATGAATGAATATGTGCTCTTACAATAAATCCAATGTTAATGCTATATAAAAAATATATTAAATATAAGTTTTCCATATATATATACGTAACTTAAATATTAACTATTTAGAAAACTAACATAGGCTAGCATTAAAGAACAACAAATGAATAATTAACGACTAAACTCATAATATTTACATTGATTTACATATCCAAGGGTGTGCAATGTTAATAGGTACTTTTCCATTACGTTCAATTCAAAAGACCACTGATTTGAACAAACAGCATATCTTAAATAAATTTACATATCAACTGAAGTAACTAGATTTACAAATACCCTACATTTACTAAGTACAGTAATGCAAAAAACTAACCCTTCTTTAAAATGTAACTTATAAAAGGTTTTCTACTTTAAACAATAGGCTAGAATATTACAAATACACAGATAAGCTTCGTAAAAAAACTCATAAAACCTTGTAAAACAATGAGTGAATAGGCCTATGTGCTCTTACAATAAATCCAATGTTAATGCTATATTAAATATAAGTTTTCCATATACAGGGTGTTTACTGAAAACCCTTCAGGACTTTGGGATATGATTCCTCATACAAAAAGTAAGAAAAAAGTTAATATAAACATAGGTCCGAAAACGCTTCGTTTTCCAGATATCCGCCATTTTGTTTTCTGTACAAAATAATTCATATCTAGAGAACGGTTTGACTGATTGAGTTCAAACTTGGTATGAAGTTTAACCTGACAATGATATACCTCAAGAAAATAAACAATTAAATCCAATCATGAGTTTCAAAATGGTGGCTGTTTGAAAATTACAAACCTAAATTACTCCAAAACCGTACATTTTAACGAAAAATGTCAAGACACCTTTTTTGTAGCCCTTTTGATT
>JAGFPH010000698.1:127865-153632 GCA_018207615.1 Philaenus spumarius
AAAGGAAAGTTGTTAAAAATGATAAAAAGTAATAACTAAATTAGGTAAAATCAAGCGATTTTAATTATAAAGATAAATGGGTGGGATAATTTCTAAGAGAATCAAAAAGAAAATCATGCCAAGTTTAAAGAAGAGTTTTTGAAGAAATAAACATCGTAAGAAGAAACAAAAACAGATAAATTTGTTTGAGCATAAACTTTACCCAATCAAGTGAAAAAAGTTAAGAAAAAGTTCTTAATTAACAAAAAGTAATTAAGAAAACTTAAAAGTGTAATAATTCAAAAACCAATAAAGCTAGAGCTGCAATCAGTTCCAGTCAAAGGTAAAGACGAATACAATGAGAGTAAAATCATCAAACTTTAACAAGCTGTTAATGAGTAATGAGTAATTAACATAAAACATCAACTAAATTAAAATATTAGGTCTGAACTGGAAATGATATACTCAGACAGGGAAAAACTCCAAAAGAAATAAGCTCCATCCACAACTTGATGATAATTAAAAGGTGAATACTGAGTGAAGAAAATTAAGTACAAGTGAAAATTAAGAAAATTACCAACAAACAAAAAGTACTTAGATTCTAAAACTGAGACGAAAAAGTGAAATTAACCCTAGAACTGGCATCGTTAAAGCTAAAATTCAAAAGCCTGTTTATAGCGTTTTGCAAGCATATTTTTAAAAATTCGCCAAAAATAGTAAATGAACTCCAATCCAAAAGTGTTCAATAGATTTTTTGTAGAAGAAACTTCAAAGAATTCAAATATGCCACTAAAAATGAGTTTCTTTTGAAATTGTAAAAGTTATTAGCTCAAGAAACAAAAAATGTTTAGTAACGAAAGGAAAAAGTTCAACTTTAGGCCTACATAACAAGTAGTAAACATTTTTTGTAATTTTTTTGTAAGCGTAAAAAGTTTCCTAATTTAGTTCTAAATAGAACTGTATAAAAACATTTATCAATTTCAAATTTCTTATTTTGAAAAATCCAGTTTTATGTTCCAAATACGACTGCTAACAAATCTAGGCTTAGTTTAAACGTAATTTACTAATATATATGCTTTGCCCAGAAATGAAATATTATTATAACAAAGTGTAGAGGACAAATCAAAGAAACGAACGGTATACTTGTCTTAGTTCACAAAAGTGTTTGAGTTATCTTTATTTGAATAACAAAATGACATCAATCTAATGGAACTTCGCCTGCGAGATAAGACGGGTCATTTGAATTGCATGGGAACAGAATGCTCTAGGCAATCTCACCAGATATGTACATTCGACTGCTGTCTAGACAGACAAAAACAGGTTTATACTAGTTTAACCCTGGATTACCATCCGTACGACGTTTTGACGTGTACATTTATTTAGTTACCAGTTAATTCCGCCTGGTGTGCCACAGGTGCTTGGCCGACCAGATATGCTTTCCCTCCTCAGTAGTGCACAACCTGCCAGACGGACAACGTGCTAGCTGTTTGTTCAAGGTAAGGCTTTATAGTTTTCCCAAAACTTAGGGCGTCGAACCGACGTGTGGGTAGTAACAAGTGATTATTTCTAATACGTCATTTTGACGTGTGGGGAGTAACAAATGCTCATTTCAAGTACGTCGTTTCGACGTGTAATTTCATACATGCTTTTTTGACGTGTAGGTGGGATTTAGCACCATACTAATACATATTATAAAGCTGAAAGTTTTGCTTGTTTGTTTGTTTGAAATTTAATCACGGGTTAACTGCTTGCCCAATTGAGGTGAAATTTTGTAGGAAGATAGCTTATGTAGCCCTACCTGAGAAGGACATAGGTCTATTCCGGTTTCGATAATCTAAATAATAATTATTATTTATTGCAAAAATTAAATGTTTAAAAGCTCACATTTTCAGCTGTTCATTATAAACTGAAATGCATGTTATATTTCATTGGGTTAAAATTAAAACAGTTTTTTGTTTACAGTTAATATCTGCTTTCAAATAATTTGTAGGTTATGTGTTTTTTTAGAAGTAAACGAATAACGTATTAAAACCTTGTTTCATATTTCGTATTACGTAATCAAATGTTTCTTATATCCACAAAAGATTTATAAATAATGTCAAAGAATATTCAGAACTATAAGTAATACAAAAGAATGTCTATCTGTAGAGCTGTGGTTTATATTTTTTGTTTGCTGTTTTGTTATTTAAAATTTTAATATACCGTACCATATAGTTCATCGTGTTATACGTTTTTGGGTACAAAATTATAAATTTTGACAATTAATGGGTCGTAGCACTTCTGGGTCGTGATTTTTGATAGACATTTTGAAAATACCGTGTAGGATTTATGGTTTTCTATGTTTTTGAGTTCAGGAAAAATTTTTAGCCCCGAGCGAAGTTGGATAACGCAGCTGATATTTTATAAAGTTAAATTCATCATTGGTAAAAATCATAAATAAATATAACTACACCATATTATGTATCATAATAGGGCACGATATTATGTAATATTATAAATTTAACCAGGGTGTGTTTAAATAAATAGTGTGGCACTTTTGGCGTATTATTTCTAATAATTAATCTAATGGTCTCTGTCCAATTTCATTATGAAAAGAAGAATTATGACTGATGAAGAAATCATGGAAGAACTTAGATTGGTTCCTTCTTCAGAAATAGAGGCTGAGGATGAAGTAATAGAAGTAGAGAATCTTATGGAAAGTGACATCGAAGAAGACCACGTAGAAGACGACGTATTTGAAGATTCAGATGCAGATCCCGAATTTATACCGTTAGAAGACGAAGTTGAAGATTTTTCTAGTGATGATTTTGAAGCTGATGAAGGAATTTGACGTGTACTAGCACTACCTATTGACTTCCAGGAACCATCAACCTCCAGAAACAACCTGCCTCCGTCTCGACCGGTGAAATCTGCTCCTAAGACCAAGCCAGATGCCTCTAAGCCAGATGAAACCAAAGAGAACCACTCATCTCGAGTCCGACTCATTAAGTTTGATTCGCCAGAAATCACTGGTAAAAACGGCTATGAATGGAAAACGGTTCCTCTCCATTCACAGTCAAGTAAGACTTGACGTAAAAACATAATTTATACTAGGCCCGGTACAGTAGGTAATGCCGCGAGATCGAGTACTCCAAAAGAGTGCTTTACCTCTCTTTTTTCGGTTGACATGATGGAGTTGATAAAACAGCATACCAACGAAGAGATTCAGAGGCAAAGGTCTAGATATAAGACAGAGGGACACACCGCTTTGAAAGATCTATGTATGGATGAACTAAATTGTCTGCTTGGTGTTCTTATTATGGTTGCAGGTCTTCGTGATAATCATTTAAGTGTAAGAACCATAATGGACACACATTTGTGTGGTGAAAAGTATCACACAGCTTTTTCACGATCCCGTTTGGAATTTTTACTAAATTGTCTCCGCTTTGACGATCGAGCAACTCGAGAGGATAGAAGAGCTGAGAGTAAACTAGCTCCAATATATACTGTTTGGTCCATGTTGCTAGAAAACTGTACAGGAAGTTACCGCCCTGGTTCATATTTGACCATTGACGAACAACTCGTTGGATTTCGGGGAAACTGCCCCTTCAGGGTGTACATGCCATCCAAACCCAATAAATATGGGATTAAAATTTTTATGATGTGTGATAACAGCACGAAGTACATGATAAGTGCAATAATATACCAAGAAAAAGGTTCTACTCTCCCTGATGTTCCTCAAGCTGAATACATAGTTCTGCAGTTAGTAGATTCAGTGAAGGGTACCAACAGAAATATTACGTGTGATAATTGGTTCACAAGCATCAAATTATCTGAAAAATTGTTGAATGATTGTGGTTTGACTTTGATTGGAACGATTAAAAAAAATAAAAGAGAGCTCCCACCAGATTTCACAAATCCAAAATTTGTTAGGCGAGGAGAAGGGACAAGTTTGTTTTTATTCAACAACGATATGACTGTCGTTTCTTACAAACCTGAGAAAAAGATAAATAAATTAGTTGTTTTGGTGTCAACAGCTCATGACTGCGATTCTATTGACCAAGTTTTGGGAAAACCAGAAATAGTATTGAACTACAATTCCACTTAAGGTGCAGTGGATACATTTGATCAAATATGCCAAAACATTAATGCAAATAGAAAAACTCGGCGATGGCCTATGTGTATATTTTATAACATGATTAATATTGCTGTACATAACTCTTATGTGATATACGTTAACAATTTCTACAAAGGAAATAGAGAAGGGAAACCTCTCAACAGGTTCGAATATGTGATGGCCTTGTCATTTGATATGACCACTTTATGGATGCATACACGACTCACCCTACCGATTCCTATGAAACTAAGAGCTGCAATTTCCTCCTTCTTGGATCTTCCAGATCCAAATAATGTTGAAGTAAGACAGCGGCAAATAACGCTTGAGGCAGGAGATGGTAAAAGGCATTATTGCTCATCCTGCAGCTACAAAAAGAAGAGGATGACTAAATCTTATTGCTTTTCGTGTTTTAAGTATTTTTGTGGAGAACAAACACCTGGACAAAATTTGTCGAACATATTCAGCAAAAATGTAAAAAGAGTTAACATTTGCAAGATATTCAGTTCCATACCACTGTTTAAATTTGATTTTCGACAACATTTTTTATCTAAATTTCAATTACGTAATAAGTACTTTTATTCTAAAAGTGTTTACCAACAAAGCAATATTTTTTATAAGCATCTGTTATAGTTTGGACGAAGTTAGTTCCTCATAACAAAGTAGGTTTGGTTTGTTTTCATGTTTATGAACTAACTAGTTGTGTATATAAGTTTTAATATGTTTCAGTATAGTTATAGTATTTTTCTTCAGTTTTTATATGTTTCAGTATAGTATCGTCTAAGTGTTTACCAACAAAATAATATTTTACATAAGCATCTTTTATAGTTTGGATGAAGTTTGTTTCTCATAACAAAGTAGTTTTTGTAGGTTTTCATGTTTATGAACTAACCAGTTATGTATATATATGTTTTAATATGCTTCGGTAGTTATAATATGTTTATTTAGTTTTAATATATTTCATTATAATTACCGTCTAGAATTATGTATCTAGAATTTCATTCCACATGTTTGTGTTTAGTTTTTTGTCGATATTTTTATTATTGTTAGTTTGTAGAAACAGTTGAGAATTTGTACTCAAAACGCCTAGTCTTTCTCAAGTGCGATTATTTAGTCATAGAAACCTAAATAAGATCTCAATAATGTATTTTTCTAAAAAAAATGATATTTTTATTAAATTTTTATGTTCTAAAAATAAAAATAAAATAGTTTTCTTGATTCCTTTGATTTTTTAAGAAATTACCACAATTATTCGAAAATGTAAGTCGATTAGACGTGTGGGTAGTAAAAAGGAGTGGAAGTCCAACGGTGGTAATCTAGGGTTAATTCCCACCGTTAGAAAGGTCCTACAAAATGGTGTCAAGAAATCTATCAACACAAATGATATAGTAGGCCTTATCTTGGTTGACAAATGGGCTGTTTCATTGGTTGAAAACCTGTCCAATCGCTAGGGTTTACAGACATTGTATAAATAAATCCTGTAAAATAGTGACATCTGATTGGAAGGCACCATTAGAAAGATAAAATGTTGAAGAATCCAATGGTAGCTTTATAATCTCGATATAAATACTTCAGTAGGGGGATTTCAACATTGAAGAAGTGGGAAATAACAGTACAATTGTATGCAGATTAGCCTGCGGAAATACCTGTAGCACTATATGCATATTTTAAAACGATGATTACGTATATAAATATACGTTTTACCAAAAAGTTGTAAATACAAAAATTAAAGTTTAATTCATTTCCTTTAAAATGGTGCCAGTTGTATTATGATTGGATGATTCTAAGAGGATTAAATTATCGATAATGCAAATATATGTAAATTCTCGCTAAGGTTCGAGCGGGTTGCATTTGCGCCCGAGAGAATGCAGTCTGCCACTTTGAGGGTTAAAGAAGAAACAATCAAAAATTACTTAGTGCTGATTAAACACAAAGTTAACAGCATCGAAACTACCTTGATGTAACATTCTCTTTCAACAGGAAATGTTATACCATTCTAACAGAAGTCACCGAGGCTAAAGGAAGTAATTATAAATGTAGTATCTTGTACTTACAACCACCCAAGACTGATTTAATACTTAGAAGACATCGTAGAACTGCATCAACGGACAGGCATATCTGGACAACATTTCTGCCGATCTTGATGAAACGTTAGGGACTTAGACGTCGAATCATCCAGGCATTGATTCGACTTTAACCTCAAGGACTTTGAGAGTTATTGAAGGTATCGTAAAGATTTATGTTTAAAAAAATGTTTTACTTTCTAAGCGTTAACAAAATTGGGGAAAGTTTTAAAAATTAAATACAGTAAATAAATAAATAAGATCGCTTCGGTTAGTCAAATTCAATTCATGTCATATCAGTTATTATTTTGAAAAGTTAATACATTTTGTTTATAAAATAAAGTTAGTATTTTACTGTGTTGCAGAGTTAATAAAATTCTTCATATTTAAATAAGTTAAGAGTTACAGTCCATCCAGTCAACGAATGACCAAAAGGCCCCCCATGTAGAGGACATGGAGAGGGGGGAAGCATTTGACTTTGAAAATTTGTTGGGGGTACTTAGGAGGTAAAAAACATACTACAACTCCCCGTCCCTACCCTGTTGCTTCAAGGGGGAAGGGGTGGAAATGTTCTTTTTTTCGGGTTTTCGCTTATATCTCATAAACGGTGAATCGTACAGAAAATTTATTCAGTTGAAAATTGAACCTGTATTTCCTTCAAGAATGTTTCTATCAGTTTTTTTTTCGTATCTATTATAGTTTCCGAAATATTCGTTATAAAAAATCAACAATTTCTGGAAAACTGATAATCGCCTCACGTTTTTCGCCGATTTTAACTTTTTAACTCATCATCCTATCTTTTTACAGAAAAGTTGACTGAAAGGAAGTAGTAGAAAATTTGATTCCCTTCAAAATTTTTTATATACTTTTAATATATTTTCGTTATTAATAGCTACCTATACAAGCTAATATGGTTTATTTACATCTAAGGGTTTATCTATATATATAACCCACTCACTCACTCACTGATCACAGTATCTGATCAGTGATCACCTAGGAATGTGAAATTTGGTACACATATTGCTTATAGGCGCACTAAGAAAGGATTTTAAAATATTTGACTTTTAAGGGTTGAAACAACCCCTAAGACACTAAATATGGTTTGTTATATATCTCAAAAACCCTATCGCTTAGGAACGTGAAATTTGGTACACTTATTGCTCATAGACGATAGAAGCGCATTAAGAAAGGCTTTTAAAATATTTGGCCTTTAAGGGTTGAAACAACCCCTAAAACAATAAGTTTTGTTTGTTATACTTTCCTTAAAGATAGAAAGCTGAAATTTTGTACATTTATTTCTTACACGATACATATAAAAAGTAATCCAGTTTTAGATTTTGTTACGGGCTGCCAGGAGTGAAAATGCGATAACCCTTAAAAACAATAAATTTATATTGTTATACTTTCCTTACAGCTAGACAGCTGATATTTTGTAAATTTATTTCTTACAACATTCATAGAAAAATAAACCAACTTTACATTTGACACGTTCCGTTAAGGGATGAAAATGTAGTAACAACCCCTAAAACAATAAATATTAATTTTTATACTTTCCTAAGCTAGAAAGCTGAAATTTTGAACATTTATTTCTTACAAGATACTGTATATATAAAAAATAAATCAGTTTTACATTTTGTCACGTTCTGATAAGGGGTGAAAATGTAGTACTTAACAACCCCTCAAAATATAAATATTAATTGAATACCGCCTAGGAACATGAAATTTGGTACACATAGTACACATGTTGCTTATAGGCGCACAAACAAAAAATTTTTTTAAAATATTTATTGAAACAACCCCTAAACAATAAATATTGTTCATTATAATTTCCTTAAAGCTGAAATTTTGTACATTTATTTCTTAAAAAATAGATATAAAAAGTAAATGAGTTTTACATTTTGTTACGTGCTGCTATGGGTGAAAATGTGATAACAACCCCTAAAAAACAATAAATATTAATTTGTATTCTTTTCTTAAAGCTAGAGAGCTGAAATTTGGCACTTATTAATTTTAAGAAAACATTTTAGTCGTAAGCTGATCAAAACTATCCCGATCTATGCATTCCTATATTATCTGGGTAATCTGCTAACATCCAGATAAGACTATGATTTAATTTAACATCTGTAGATTTAGCGGTTGAAAAAGAAGACGCTCTTCACTCTGAATTATTTTAATTGATTTAGCACACATACCGTGACGAACACGATTGATGGGCAGCCAGTGAACAATAAATACCAAACTAATTGAAAATACATGTAATAATTCACTTCGTGAAATAATAAATGAAAGAAAATGAGAGAAAAATATTACAATTATGTAACATAGTGATGCAAAAAACAAATTCCCTGCAGCAAAGCACAGGTATTCAGCTTGTATATTCTCTAAGGTAAGTGTACATTATGAAGTGTATATTGTTTTATAATGAGAGAATATTATGATAAATTATTTTGCAATGTTTATTGATTTTTTTTATATTTTAAAATTCCCAATATTTGACTCTCCAGCGAGTTTTTATCTTATTATTAATTAAATTGTGTACATATTAAATTAAACAATTGTAAATAGTGTTAAGTGATTTTCGTGAATGAAAGTGGTGTGAAAACTGGTTTGTTAATTACAAAAATGCTTGGGATTGTCACGGGAGAAAAGGGTACTGGTTGGACTTGGTTTCCTTTTGTAAAAAGGTGGTCATCGACTGACCTCTTCCCATCAGTAAGGGGAGATAAGTTATCTCCCATTTATGATGTGAAGAGGTTTTGTGCTGCGGGGTGGGGACTTTCCTTTCTTCTCTTCTATTCAGTGTATTCCTAAAAGTGCCTAGTAAAGTTGTGCTATAGATTTGCTTAAACGTTAAGTTGGTTTCAATTAAATAAAATGTTTATCCAAATGTTATTATTTAATATACACGGGTTTTTGAGGTTGCTTGACATGTTTTCCTTTGGTGCACATAAAGTGCAAGAGTGTGTACACGGCTAAATTTGGCACAGTATCAAATCCGTTCAAAGTTATTGTAAACACGAGTCGTCCAACATTTACTGCAAGGGGCTACAAAAATTAGGTTTTAGGGGGAAAATGCATTAGTAGATACAATATTGAACCCGCTCAAAATTGTTGTAAATCTTCTAAATATTTCCAAAAACTTTTCTGCGGCACAAGGGACGGAAAAAGAGGGGTTAAAGATCAAAATGCATAACTCCCTTGGTAAGCACAGATCTTTTAATGTCCGTGTCTTTAAAAAACAATCATATGTAAGTATTCTGTGATGAATGAACTATTTCCAACCTCCTCTTGGAACGATTGGAAAGGCAAATGAATAAATACCAACTCCAAAATTATAAAATATGAATTATATCCATAAGTTTAATAAGTATACAATCATGGCCAATTACACATATATATATATATATACTGCTGTATTGTAAAGTACAAAAGGTTGCAATAGAAAAAAGGTACTGTAAAAAACAATTATAGAAAAACTATAAAATTTTTAAACAAATGTTTGAATAGTTTGTCCTGGAAAACATCACAACACTACCGACAATTTTAAATTATGTATGCACTAGTTTCAGCAATGAACTAATCCTAAAAATTCATATTCCACTATGTGGTAATATCATTAAAAATTTTCATATTATGTAGTTAATTATAAATACCAAAACAATTTTTACTTTTGATTCAAATACAAATTTTAAATGTCGGCTCAGAGCATCTGAAGTAACTGTACTGTTGGCTTAGCTTTCTTTTTTTGTAATAACGCATTTGGCGGAGTAGTAATTTCCCATAGTAAGTACAAAATACTGAGTTCGAACCCAAATGTGTTTTCAGGCCAGTGGCAGCTAAAAATATTTTCTAGTGAAAGATATTTCTCCCAATAAAAATTATAATTGAACAAACATGCGATGGAGATAAAAACCTGTTTGTTCGCATAGTAGGTGTATTTAGGGAAGATAAGGTTGTATTTCTAGGAATTCTCTGCGGTTCCGCAGTGGGCATAAGTTTCATTAAAAGGTTACGCATCTGGTCTAGTCATACTTAACTTTTTTTCTAACCATTGGAGTAGTTATTAATATTTGTTTCATTATTATCAATCGTCATGTAAAATAAAGTGTAAAGTTGGTCATGTATTTTAAAATTAAGTAGATTCTTATAGAACAGTATATATGATAAAATACAGTGATACATTGGATTGGATATAAGACAAACCAGGTACTATACCCACTTAACCCTTTCCACTCGAGTGTCGGGGCAGCCCCGTACCCTACTAATCCGCACGAACTCCTATGTCGGGCGAGCGTCGAACTCGCTATGATAACGTTCTTTGATTGCATTTGAACAGACGAAGTTACTTTGATGACCGCTATTGTTGAAGTTTGAGATGTGCTGCTATCTGTGGAATTTTTTTAGGACCATTTGAGTTCAGTTTCTGTAGTAAATAAATCTTAGAAAATGTAATGTTTGCCGTCTTTGGCCGGTCTGTAAACAGCTGTCTGCTCTCGCCGTTGTTTGGTTCCTACTTACTACGCAGTGTTTTAGTGAGCTTACACGTTGTTTAGTTTTGTTGTACTAGGTTATCGTGTGTAATTTCACAGTTTATTTTTGAATATTGTTCTTTGTATAATAATAATGATTGTTGTGAAATAAAATGAACGAAGTCGACGGCAGTTTGTTACAAAATGACGTTAGTGGCGACGGCACTTTTGTTTCGAACCTGAGGGATTAAAATATTACCAATCAGTTTTGAAAAAAGCTTTTCTTACTAGGTTTGATCTACATAATACTGTTGTTAAGCAATATAATAAATAGTTGAGGCAATTTTGTACAAGTTGGTGTCAAAACTCATTTTTTACAAAAAACTTGTTTTTCAATTATAATTTTTTTATAATTTATTATTGTATCTAAAACATGTGTAAACCACTTAATTTTGTTTATAATGATATAGACAACAAAAAACAAGCAACAAATATAGGTCTTCCCATTGAAAATTTTTCAAAAATTCTTGTTTATTCCGTTACAAATTTATATTTTTTTCAATAAATAAAAATTAAAAACATATACTTGAAAATAAAAATATATGTTTTTTTCATACCAATCTATACTTTAGTCATAGAAGAAACTACAAAAAAAATCAGCCTTTTAGAACTGACAGAAATACTTTTTTTTTGGAGTAAACATGGTACTGTGCAATATTCGCTCAAAATTAATCTGACCTGATAGCAACACTAGGTCCCCAGTAATTCGAGTGGAAAGGGTTAACCAGTTGTTAATAAAATACAGTCGAATGACTTACTTTGGTCCATTGAATCCGTTTAGAGTTTAAACTGGCGATATTTGCTCGAATCTTATCACATTTCAATTTCAACATTGTTTTGTAAAATGGTGTTCAGTTCACATCAAATTTTGTATGTTACAACTAACAATGGGTCAGACTTATTAGTAGTAGTGATTTAAAGCTCACACAAAACTACTTTAAATCATTGCACCGAACATAACCTAATCGACTAACTTCATATATTTTTGCCAAAATGGGAAATACTATTGAAAATATAGTTTTTTTTAAATTTAGCTTAGAATATTTAGTGCATTTGGGAACACTAAAAGGACTTCTCAGTACAATTTCATTACAAAACATGTTTATAAAATAAAGTAGTACGCATTCAAGATGAAACTATAAGAGTTCAGTTACACCAAGAAAGGAAAGCACAAGAAACAAAGACTATATTTGACATTTTTTATAAGAGCTTGCCGTGATGAGCCATTTCGGAATATAAAAATAAATTAATAACTAAAGATTTAGAACAAAAATAAAATGCAGAATGGTGTGATAATTTTATCCAAAACAAACTAATTAAAGCTGTTAAAATCTACATTTTTATGTAGGGCCTACGTCTAAGCATTATTTAACAGAAATATATTAAAATAGCTAAACACTCAAATTGTACAATTTAAAAATAAACTAGGCCTACTTGGACGGTTATTGCAGTCTTTTCAATTTGAGTTTCTAGACATTATTTTCTAAATTCTTAAAATTAAAAAATCTCTTACTGACTCATATATAATATATAAACACTTATATTTAACATAATAACTAGTTCTAATTTCAACAGAATAAGATGAAAAAATGTAAATTTTAAACAATCCTTTACATAAGATTCCTTACATACTAAATATTGGTAACAGTTCAGTAGAGTTGCCAAACTGAACAAAAGAAAAATTAAATCAACATGGAGATTGGGGAGACTGTTATTAAATAAGCTAATCAAATTGTATTGTTATTATTTATATACTACACACTAAAATTAGTATTACTAATGTAAAACAAGTAATCTCTTACTCAAATCAATAATCCTTTGGAGTTTTTGTTTAATTTCTACACAGTTAATTTACAAAATGTTCACTTAAACATAATGTTAATTCAGATAACTAGCCTATTTCAAATTCTTAAAATAAATTTTAAAAATGTACACGAAACCATATTGCACTTAATTAAAGAACTATATACTTTCTAATACATAAACATAAATTGCGGTGAATGTGCTTACTTATAATTCCTTTTAGACAGTCAGGCTTGTGTGGCAGTATTGTTCTTTAATAAAGTTTCCTTAAAACATAACATAACATACTGTACACAAAAAGTAAAAACAAGCATACAAAAATTGTACAGATAAGAATACCAGACAAGAAGGTTGAAAGGGTTTACAAATGCGTCTAAAACATTTGTAATTTGAAATTTCTAAAGATTCCGATTCCCCACCAACCGAAATATCCCCAAACTTCACAAAGTCAGAGTTAAATGGTTCATAAAATTCAACCCAAACATTCTGACATTTCACCCAAAAAAACTCTGTCATAAATATAAATAAACATTGACTTTGACTTGTGAGATGAGTTACTTAATAGAATAAAACTTGAACACGGATTCTCACAACTGATACACTAACTTGTTTCAACGACAATGTCACCATCTTCAGTGATGCATTAGCTTACAGTAATAAAACTAAAATTGAAAAATTAGTGTTTAGTTATAGTTCGACTATTGTAGCTTGTGCATCACTGAAGATGGTGACACTGTTGTTGAAATGTGTTAGTATATACACATATTAGCTGTAGTTTTATTCTATCAAGCCTGTCTGTATTACATGACTTGATACTTCCATCTAGCCAAGGATGCAATAATATCACTACAACTTTAATACATAGACCATATTTAAAAGCATATTATATTTGTTTAAATTCAACATAAAACTAAATTTATATTAGGGATAAAACAAAATATCAAGAGGTAATAAGATAAAGTAAATTAAACAACATACACTAAATAAACTGTAACAGCAATAAATAATTACTATATACTGTAGTGCTCCAGAACCAAATTAATATACTGTAGAACCCCTGTTAACCGGCCTCGGATCAACTGGTCCTCGGATTAACCGGCCTATCCGATGGAACAACCGAGTTGTTTTTCTCTTACAGATTATATTACTTTAACTGGCAGAAGTCTCAAACATTGATTTTTTCACGGACATTTCCCGGAAAATAAAGCTGGGTGACGTAACTTTAGGTGTGCCATGTGTATTGTGTTAGTGTTGTGGCAGGCAGAACAGGGGAGAGGGAGCGTGTGATTGATTCCCCTCGAGCTTCCGCGGCAACTGTATTTTTTCTTAGAATCAATCAGACAAAGCGGCATCCTTTGTTTCTTTTTCTTTGTCTGTTGCTTTGTCGGAACCTTTACTGAATTTTGTGGGAGCAAAATATGTAATATTTCTATTTGTAATTGAGTAATATGTTGAGCAGCGAAAAGATTAAACAGCATTAGACATGATGAGCGTTCGAAAATGGAGAGACTTTAAAAAAATCTTTAAAAGTTAAAGAACAGAAAAAAATACGGTAACTGATGTTTTAAACAATGATACAGTATATGTAAATTCAGTTTTCACAATGATTAATTTGTTGGTGTTTGTTTATGTATGTACGTACACACAATAAAATGAGTTGCAAGAACGTCTTATTTGCTTGTTTATTTATGAAATATGTAGGTTATATTTTAAAAAAATCTACTTCTTACGGGAACCTCGGATCAACCGGCTAGGGTCTCGGTCCAGACCAGTTAAGAGAGGTTCTACTGTATAGAGACAAGGCCGTACCCAAGGGGGGGGGGGGTTACTCCCCCCCGAAATCTTAAAATATATGTGGAGTAAGGTGAAAATCAGGTAGTTTTAACTATGTACATCCCACACGCTAATTCACATTTTTCAATTTTGTTTAAACACCCCTAATTTTTCGAAATATAAACTATTCATAGTTAGTAGCCCTGGACTCTAATGTACTAAATAAAAACAATTTACAACAAACATTAACTTAACGTACCAACTTTAGTAAAACAGGTCAAGGGAAATTTTCGTTTTAGGAAATTATGTATTGTTGCAACTGCCTCTATATTAACATCAACTTAACTATCTATCTGCTAAGCTTCAGCGTCAGATATAAAGTTAATTTAGACTGTCTGATTGTTCATTTCGTGTTCGGGCATCATTCTGTATTACGATATACAATTTTTGTGGTGCATTCTGCATTTAATTGTCTCTATTTCTAAGGTAACTAAGTTCTTTCATCTTACTTATTAGATCCAAAAACAGTTTTATTGTTATGAACCTAAATTAACAAACAGTTATATATAACCCTAAAAATAGCTTTTGTAATTTTCATAGGTTAAACCCTTAGGTACCAGAACAGAAAAAAAAAATCTGTTTAAAAATGGAAATAAAAGAAGATTTTGTTTGTAACTTATGAGAATTTTAAACGTAAAGAAAACATACCTTTCATTGGAATTATTAAGTCGCTATTTGTACTTTGATTATTTGTTAAAATACCAGTGAATTATGTATCCGACTGCTAAGAAATACCGGCCATATTTAGACCTTCGCACACAACTTCACATATTGCCTATAAAACCGTTATTTTTTTGGGTCAAACTGAATGATTTTTTTAAAAATTGTGTGTATTTAAATTCTGTATTAAAATGTAACATTTATTTGCACACTAAAAAAGAAACAACATAACAAAAAATTAGTCACCAATTTTGTTAGTTTTTTTTTAAAGTTTATTTAAGAAAACACGCTTCAAAAATTTCTTTTAGCTTAAAATAGTTTACTTCACTGAAAACTATAACTAAAACTGTACACAATCACAAAGTTTGAACAAAATCCAATGAAAAACTAAAAATTTACACGACATTGAAAAAAATCATGTCATGCCATCCACAGGCCTTGGAGTTTGCCTATATATTTCAACTGGTATCACTGTTTTCACTCGAAAAAATAAATAGCCTACACCTTTTTTTATTATTCAAATATTTGTATAAAAATCATGAAATTGATGATCGATTCTCAAATTTTGGATCATAACCAATCAGGATCATTGTCAGAATCAGAATCGTCCACAACAAATTTGACTCAAGAACACTTAAAATTTACATCTGGTAATCAGTATTCAGTAATAATAAGTTTATCCCAGGATTTCTGCAAACATGAAATGAAAAAACACCAGATATGGACATCACAATATAAAATTGTCAATACGTACTATTTAAAGAGAAATTAACATTGCAACAGAAGATGTAATAAGTGAGTTTGCCATGAAGAAAACCCGAAAATTAGATTTTGTACTGTGAATGACATTTAGATATTGTACCGTGATGCAAATAGCATATATAGTTTATATGATGTGTAATAAAACTTGGTACCCCCCTCCCCCCCGCCGAAATTTATCTCTGGGTACGGCCTTGTATAGAGATTGTTTCTTTGACATTTCATTTGACAGAATAGTGACTGTAACCTATCAAATGTTGTCAAAACCTTGAAATCTATTAAATAATAGATCAAATAACGGTTTCTATTTTTGAACTTTCACCTGAAACAACAATTGATTTCTAAATTGAATATGTTTTCCATACATAATATTAGGCAGTAATAAACGAATTGAATGGAATTTAAATGAGTTTTTATAAGACGTGATAGCTTTTAAAATAGGACTTAACAAGAAATTCACAAAATAAAACTTAAATATTTCAAGTCAAAACTGACTGCTACACCACATAACAATACAAATGTTTATTGATATTATGTTTGGCAATATATAAACAGAAAGGATACATGGTAATGTGCTACACATATGTTGTTCAACCTGGATATTGAAAAAAAAATTACTAGAAAACTTTGACTAAATCTGTTAAAAAATTTAACACTAACTAGCATTTTATTAATTTTAAAACATTACATTCAAATCACATATAGTTTGTTTGCAGATATTTTCCGTTATACGTATACCACTATCACTAACTTGGCGTAAGTCTACTAATCGATCCTAGCCTAATATTTTTGCAGACAACTACGTTGTTTTACATTCTACTGTTAAATGTTGAATACAGGTAAACATACTGTAACTAAATACTATAGGTTAGAACCTTTTAGGTTTTTTTTAATTATTATTCTTGCATTTCTGTTGCCCTAGGTTAGCCTAGGGTCGAATATTAAACTTGCGCCAATTCGTCGATCCTGATAGTGGCGCTCATACAGAAACAATCGAGAGTACTTGGCGCCCGGCAAAACAGCGGAACAAAAACCAGATCGGAACCAGACGCGCATTGTTGGACTCCTATCTGAGGTGGCGCCGACACGAAGGAAATTACCTGTTTGAGGAAATACTACATAATATCGCCGAGTATTGGCCTTCTTCATCAACATAAACAGGTGACCAACTTCAATAAATGTTATATTTATAACGGACAAGAATATAACTGGATTTTAAACAGTGGTATAAGTATAACGGAA
This sequence comes from Philaenus spumarius, assembly GCA_018207615.1. NCBI lineage: Eukaryota > Metazoa > Arthropoda > Insecta > Hemiptera > Aphrophoridae > Philaenus > Philaenus spumarius. The sequence goes on from JAGFPH010000698.1 coordinate 144,827, forward strand.
AAGATCCTTGTCTGCTTCTATCCTTATAAATTTAAATTTTGACAATGTTCTTATTTATTAAAACTATAAAAAATTAACGATACAAAAATACTACATTTCATCTTAATTACACAACACTACATACATAAAATAATATCTCATTGTTTTGGCTGTAGTAGAACTTATAAATACACACATGTACTGACATATTCTGTTAATTACGTTAGTCTCACTAAATTGTTTAACCAATTGTTTGGTTGATGTCATGTCTGGATTCAAAATGAAGAATGTATGCCTCCGAATTTTACTTCGTAAGTGTGGGTGCCGGATTCAAATTATTTTCAAAAGATAAAAGTATAATCGAAATGAAGGATTATGAATTAAAGCCTTTAGATTTCTAAAATTTTAACCGAGTTAAATAGATTTTACTCTTATTTTCAAGATGTAGCTTAAGTTCCACCATCCCCATCTCCCAGAAACTCAGTTTTAGACTAACTGCCGACCCCTCAACTATTCCCAAATAAAATCTAGTTATCAACCCAAAATGCACGTTTTTCCATTGTTTTGGGTGAACTAAATGTACACAGAATGCAAAAAAAACATCGTGACAAACAGTCACTATTATACTGATTATACAATAATGTTTTATCCATTATACTATAATGCTTTCAAAACAATCAAGATAATGTACTGAATGATAAACTTAAATACAGTTCCAATATATTATGCAATACAATAGCATACCGATAAAGACTTCTTGAAATAAACAGGTGGGGGAAGGTTAGATTAAATAGAAGTTTTAATTTATGTGTACTTCATGTTTGTGTTTACATTCGATTTGAAAAAGGAGTTATGAAGCTCCAGAACCGGTAGTCCCTTCAATAAAGACAAAAAGGACTGTACATCAAGGTATGTAAACATTTACAGTAATAATATTTTACCTTTTAAAACTCTTATATTATTAGATACAATTCAAATACAGTGGAACTCGGATAACTAGAACTTCTATAATTCGAATTCATCTGTAATTTGTTCATTTTTGTCAAGGTTAAATTAGTCAGCAGCCAATCAAATTCCTGGCTGTTCGGTGTAAACAGTGCAGAGCATGTGCACGCTTAGTGATTATGCTGTTACATACTTTTTGCAAGTTTTAGTTTAATATTTTTTTTTGGGTTCTTCTAGTGACAATGTCATCGTCTAAACTTAAGACTTACAATTTGTTAAAAGTAGCGGTGATTATGGAAGAGGAGGAGAGTCTAAAAAAGAAATCCAAGATAGCTAAGACGTTCGGAATCCCACCTAACACGTAATCGACATTTAAAAAGAAATAAAGAAAAAATTTTCGGCAGTGAAAGTGAGAGTGGAAAAGGGCAAGAGAAATGGTCAACCCAGATGTGGACAACGGTGTACTTAAATGATTCAGACAAGCAGGAGGAAATAATACTTCAACCGAGGGGCACTCTCTTACGAGTTAAGGCTGAACAGTTTGCGTCTGAATTGGGGAAATGTGATTTCAAAGCCAGCACTTGCTGGATTGTTTTAAAGTGCAAAACAAGTTTGGTACTGTTCATCAGTGTGAAGGTGAACAGTGGAAGAAAGACTTACAAAAAAACATTAATGTAAGTGGCTTTTTTTAAGGTCATCTCCGATAAAAGCTTTGCGTTTAAAAGATGAATAGTGTCATGTGAGGCGACCATTTCCAAACAGCTCCTTGTCCACTAGTCTGAAAACAATATGGCCAACCACAATTTACGAAAATTACAGAACTAAATAGCACCTTGGCTTACTATCATCTAAACAGCTTATAAGTGATTGAGTTACAAAACGACTCTTGTCCTTTTTGAGAATACTGACAAACAGACAGTTTTAATATTACATTTCCGTTATATTGCTAGTTTTTCGTCAATATTATTTTACTTTTTAGGTTAGCAATCATTTTTCTACCCAGTAATGTAAAATATAATATTATTCAACGATTACATGTTAAGTAATGTTGTTGCTAAGTTTGCTTGCTTTCATTCCTCACTGTTGGTTATTTTGTGACCAATGGAGGACTTAGGAGAAGTTTTGTAAATAAATTAACACGGGCTTAATCTTTTAAAATATCCAGGGAATTTGGTTGGTAATGTTAAAATCAATTTCACAAGTTTTTAATATAAATATACTTATTTTACTAGAACATAATGGTATTATATTAGGGTTTTTCATTTAATAATGTGTAGCTTACATTTAAATCAAAATATTTGGTGTTTTTAAGTAGTAAAACAATTTCAATTTTACTGATTATTATTTATTACAGTTCCAAACGTCATCTTGTCCACACCAAGATGGCCGCCTACAGGTCCAAAAAGAATCTTGTCCTTATTACAGTTCCAAATCAACCCTTGTCCAAATTAAAATAATTAATTTAGAAAAAAACTATTAAAGCTGTTGTTATAAAACTTTCACAATATTACTATTGTTGTAATAAACCATTGTGCCAAAAATCATACATCTTAATAGCCTTTTTAACATTTAAATATTTTTTGTTGGTTTATCAAAATTTTTATGATTGGGACAAGGATCCGTTTGTAATTGGACAACTCGTGTAGGGAAGCTAAGTAAGGAAAGATTTACATTGTGGGTTGGAGCAAACTCGGATGGATCAGAAAAACTGTTTGTAACCAGTGCAAGAGCCTGGATGACAAGTGGTGTTTTTGAGAAGTGGTTCTTAAAACTCAATAAAATGTTTGGCAAACAACGGTGAAATATTATTCTTCTCATTTACAACTGCACTGCTCACAAGATTTGTTTCCCCACCTAACATGACTTTAATTCTGTTCAGACGAGGGGATGATAAAAAATCTACCCTGAAATATTTCTACAGGCGAAATATTTTGGTGGCAACGCTCCTAAAATTAAACTCGACACTCTTCAAATCTCATGTACGTGCAAGCACGGGATCAAGTGATAGCAAGGACAATTTAGAACTGTTTTAGGAAAGACTGCTGCTTTCGTGACAAAAGACAGCGAAAGTGCTGACAAAACTGTGATAAAGCTTCACTCGGCTGCTGGGAAGAAATTGTGTCTGGTTCTATATCCTAAGAAGAATTCATCACTGTTGATGAAGATATTTTCTGTGTAGCGAGCTCAGTGACACAGACATACTCACCTAGGCAATCAGCAATGCCAACCAAACTGCAGATGACGGATCCGGAGATGAGGACAAGGAACAACCGATCCTGAATGTGGCAGAAGTGTTCAATTATGTCCATCAACTCAGGACATAAAACATAAAGATTACATAATTTTATTTTTCTGCCACTAAATCATTTATATTTTTGAGCGAACTAAATAAAGGAATCAATCTATGATCTACGACGTTTTAATAAACACTTAATTTAATTTCTCTGCACTTGACTTTTTTATAGCGCAGTTCATTTTACTGAACAGTTTCACACTAAATTACAGTAATTAAGTCATATTGGTCAACTATTTAATTGTAGAAATAAAGTTGTTTGTTAAATCGTGCAGTTAGAGTATTTCTTGTTAGATTTTTTAGTTTAAACTCAAATTTTTTAATAGTCCCACTGTATGTAGATGCATGGTCCCTTATAAGGTCAACTATTTTAAAGGCCTAAAACTCAAAGAAGTACGAAATCCACCAATCTTTGCCTAACTAATTGTTTTAGACGTTCCTGAACATTATGAAATTTTAAAACCGAACACGTACTGTTCGTGCGTGAATTTGGATCCAGTCTGTATATTTAATGTGTGTAGGCTATGAAAGGCAAGCATACTTTCTACACTTTAAGCAGATTCATTCACTCTTGGTTTAGAGTTGGGCGTAATTTCTCTATTCCTCATAAAACATTTTCCCAGAACAACAGCCCAAAATAATAAATATCAAACATTTAACAACCTTCTTGAATAATCTTAAATCATAGACGAGCACAACACAAATTAAATTGCTGAAAATATCACTAACATATGTTTTTCTGTTATAATTAAATTGAGTGTTTGATCACAGGCAATGCAGTTTTGTGTGAGTTATAAAATACAATATTGTACATTTTTACAGAAAACAAAATTAACTAAACACTAATTTTTAAAACTACTACCTGAACTATGTGGTCTACTGGAGGCCCAGTGACTATTGTGCATTTTTACAGATATCAAATTGAACTAAACTCTAATTTTTAAAACTACTTTTTGAACTATTTGGTCTACTGGGGCATAAAGTTCATGCGTACAGCAAAACAGGCATTTTTAGAAACAGGGCTCCCACAAAATTCATTTTAATACAAAGTCATTTCAACATGTTCAAGTCACTACCGGTCTGTGAGACCAGGAAAGCATGTTATACTTTTGTAGTTTTACAATAACAATTTTTTTTCTCTCGGTCTGAAATGCCAGATGCTTACGATAATTTACAAGTTACTTTTATGTGATTATTATCTAGTCTTTATATTGTAATGCATAAGTTCGTTAAAACATTGATCCACCAGATTCCAGCAACAGTTTAATGACAACTGACCATAATTTTGGAAATGCATAGTAACATATATATAAACAGTGGACCGTAATACACTTTGTCAAAATAACTTTTTTTTTAATTTAAAAGAGTCTGCAAATAAATATTAAAAACTGAAAATATACATACTAAACTCAAGAGTAAAATCTTGAGCAAAATCTTTTGTACAAGCACAAAAGTAAAAGATAAAAACAATTTATTAAAGTCAGCTAAATATACAGTAGAGTCCCGATATTTCGAATTGAATGGGATTGTGAAAACTCGAATTACACGGAATATGTAGAGGTTAAGATAAAACTACTATTTATAGTCCTAGTATATCCGAAAAAATTTAAGATTTATTAAATATACACTATTTTGTATTGAACACTGAGGTAAAAAAGTAATTTTATACACAGTAAAAAATAGAAACTTACTTATTAAAGAAATCATAAATAGTTTTTTGTTTAACTACACTGCAACGTTTACGAGCTGCGATGTCACGCCAAGGGGATATGGCAGTGCCGGGAAAAATTCGAAGTTTCGGTTCGGTCTCTTGAACTTTATAAGATATCAATGTAAAAAATTATGGATAATTCGAAGTTTTTTTTCCAACACTAAAAATAAAATCTTGTGCTGTGAAAGGGATCGCTGGATAAATACATCACTGTGTGGTAGAAAGGGGGCTGGACATAGGGGGCAGGACTTACGTGTTTCTACACGTATTGTAATTCTAGACGCGGTAACGGTTTCCAAGAATTCTCTAGGTACCGATCCTGTAGTTTGTCATTGATGCTCTGCCCAATCTCTGTCTGTTGTTAAATCTCGACAAAACCTTTTGTCATATTGTTTATTGACACTTGTACTGCGCATAACTCTATCCCACTTATATAAACAACTTTACGGTTATTTTTTCCCCCCCCGAACATGAGTTTAGTTGTACAGCCAATGGATCAGGGCATTATAAAAAATGTTAAGCATTTATACCGGCGACTTATTGTACAAACGCGCTTGACAGATTTATTGGAAAACAAAAATTTCAAGATCAGTATCCTTCAAGCAGCAAGAATGTGTCACAATGCATGGTCACATTCAATGCTATTTGTGGCTCGAATTACACGGAACCTCGGATTATCGAGACTCGACTGTATTCACATAAACTACAAATAAAAAAAAAAACTATAAAATCTAATCCGATACATATACAGTAATATAACAACCCATATCTTATAAACCGTGTCCGGTGGTGATTTACAACAAATGCTTAGCTGTGTCAAAAGTAGCCTGGTCATCACTGCTGTAGCCTTCGACTGTCAAATTAAATGGCACGTTTGTTAAGTCATTCGTACTGGGAGGTAATATATCCTGCAAAACAATGATCAAATGGTTATTGTGCATACGGGTAATGTGTATGCATGTTGTATGTACAGTATTTGGTCTAGAGGTATACTCTTGACAGGAATCCAAGATATATTATTTTAAGTTTCATGCAGTTTTATCCGGGTGGACGGCTGATATACAGAGTGTAAAATAAGTCGTCATACACCTCGATATAATTTAAATGGATTGCTATATCAACGTAAAACCTCTGTCATACCTATTATAAAATTGTTCTGGTGTTTAAGGGCGATGTTTGAAAGTGGGATGGTAAAGGGAGGAACTTTAATTATCTAAACGGCAGCCCCTATCATGTGACGTATCATTGGTAAACCCTTCAAAAACTATGAACTTCTGTGGTAAAAAAAATTAAATCAGCTGACGCATGTTATTTTTATAATTTTATATTATTTAAAAGAACTAAAGAGGTTTGCAAAATCTGATCTAGGGGCAGTTATTCTCAGTCAGGGGGAATCTTAGAAAACCTATTTAGAAAATCCCCCTTGTTCCCCTCGTATCACCCCAACTCAAAACTTCGTAATGGACACATATGGCTTGCGATGCATCAAATTGATGCTCTTTAAAAACCACAAATTTCTGTGATGAGAAAATAACAATTGGCTAACGTATTCCTTCGCTATGTAGCCTACAGTATGCTCAAAAATATTAAGTTACTATTATAAATTTATATTATTTAAAAGAAGGAAAGGGATATCCAAAATCTGTTCTTGGGACAGTTTTTCTTCTTTTATGAGACCCTTTGAAAATAAATTTTCAAAATCCCTCCAACCCAACTTAAATCACCTCATGTCAACAATTTTTAATGAATTTGTGATACATCAAATCAAAACCTTTCAATAAACATGAATTTCTATGGTAACAAAAGCAAAATTGCTTGATGTATTTTTATGTTAAACCGAGAACAATATAGCCACAATATTTTTTTCAAGCCACAAGTAAAGAAATTAAAGTGAAAGTTCAGTATGCAATCAAAGGCATAAATTATTATTATTTCTTATCACAACATACGATAAGAAGTTCCTTGTGATCAGGATAACTTGGCTCTTATTTATTTCATTGTGTTAATTTGTCCAATTTTAAATATCGAATGTTGTAATAAATTATTATTTTCATAATGCGATAGCCTATTTTTATAAAATTCTAGAAAATAATTAACAAAATAACATTTATGAGCGTAGCAAACGAATCGGCTTTAGCCGGTATGGCAGAGGTTTTACGTTGATATAGCAATCCATTTAAATTATATCGAGGTGTATCACAAATTATTTTACACCCTGTCCATCTGAATCACTTTGAAAGTAATTCATTGTATCAAATTGTAATATACATGGAAACAAAATAGTATTTTACACTAGATATGTTGACGACATTTTCAGTGTTTTTATTTGCACATTTTGTTAGTCTGAAATACTTAAAAACTACACTAGCACGATCAATCAAAAAGTTCAGTATAGAAACTATACTAACTACAGTAGCCTACTACAGAACTTAATTTTCTCGATCTAATGAAAAGCAAACAATTAAATAAACTCAAGTATAATATATATAGGAAATCAACAACCACAGACAAAACTAAAAACAAACACACGTATCACTTACAATATCTTTAGTCACAGCTTTCTCACTACACTGCTAAATAAACAGGATTTCCACAATTAACTAAATACTATTAAACATATTCACTAAGTAAACGACTATAATAGTTTTGTGGTTGAAAACTTTTAAACAAACATAAGAAGGAAAATAAATCACTTTCCCCAGCGCAAAAATCAAATTAATAAGTTTGGATCCATCAAATACAAGAATATTGTACCAAAAGTTAAAACATAATGTGAATTCGCAAAATTTAATGTTTTGCACAAGTAATAACATAAAATATAAATAGTGCCAACGGACACAAATTTAACACCTCCTTCATATTTACAAAAAGGAAGATTAACCCTTTGCACTCTGGTAGGATTTTTAATGTAAGTCCTCTGGGCTCGGACGGCCAGTAGTGCTGGCCACAGCCGTTTCTTTGTCAAGTATGAACGGTTGGTGCAAGTTACGTTCCTCTCAGCTCAGATGGCCAGCAGTACTGGACAAGGTGAAATCCCTCGAACGCCCGGATGGCCAGTAGGACTGGCCACACAAATGATCTGCATTAATTTATTTTTAGTAAATTTATTTTGTCTGGATTGTGCTGAACCCTAGAGTCCAAATCTTAAACTAATTAATTCCTGCTTTTTCTCTGGTCTGAGTTGTATCAAAACGTAGCAATATTCGTTACAATATAACCTTACCAGCAGTTTAGTTTTACGTTGCGGTGGTCTAGGCTAGTGTTTTTAAATTTTGAAGTAATTTAATATAACAAAAGTTAGTTAGTTTATTATCGCTTTTCGTGTTTTTTTGTTAACAAGTACTTGATTTTGTTTTATTTTAAATTATCAAAAATATTGTTGGATAAGTTGTATACAATGGTTTATTTTATTCATTAAAATATATTATAGCTACATATTTACAGCTAAATCAAAAACTCACCAATAACAATATATCTACTTTTTTTTGTACGGCAAAATAAAATCTACTAAAAGCCCATAATTTTGTTAAACAAAAACAAATACCCACTAACAACATTTCAGATTGTAGTGAAAAATAATTCAGAGCTGTTGACGACGCACGGTGAAGATGGCGGCAGACCTGACAACAGTAATGTAAGCGGCCAGTCAGGCTGGCCATCCGAGCTGTGAGGATGTCTAATCCGGTAAATATTTAGAGCTGACTGAGAATAGTGTATGGCCAGCAGTACTGGCCATCCGAGAGCAAAGGGTTAATGAATGCAATTGAATACTTCAAAATATATTAAAAATTCAAAAGAAATGCAGACAATTTATTGAACAACCATATGACCCTTCCAGTCCAACAACCAGTATGAGTTGTTAGATAGGTTAGTTTAAA
>JAGFPH010000698.1:174083-193283 GCA_018207615.1 Philaenus spumarius
AAAAAAAACTGTGCAGTTCTTGAAGTAGTATTAAAATAATACATTTAAGTATTTTGTAATCACAAACCAAATACTGTACATATATTGTTAAGTTATAATTATTTTGATCGTTTGAATACAGTAGAGTCCCGCTATTCCGAACTTATTAGGACTGCCAGCTATTTCGGTTTAGCAGGAATTCGGAATAGACGGATTTCATGAATAATATCAACGTATTGACTTGTTAAGGCATACGTTCTTGATGCGACATATGGTAGACGCGACAAATTTTCTTGACCTCACCTTACGCTACGTCGAACAACACGCTTCATTAACATCAAATGATGTTATGTTCCTGCGGTGATGGCGCAACACTGCATCCTCAAGTCGATTCAATGCTCTTTGTCAGAAAAATATCACTGACTTTATTTCTTCGTGAAGATATCTGTGTTTTTTTCCTTCCGTTGCGTTACGATTCCGTTTTCTTCTAAAAACGTAAGGGAAGGGATGGGTTGTTCGAACTGTCCGTTTTGTCATCCCGAAGTCTGTCCGTATAAAATTCCTTTGAGATAGCGAAAACGGAGGAGAAAAAGGGATGAAAGCAACTGGCAGGCGGCAACAACACTACTAGTGCCTAGCTGTTGTGTATAAACCTTCCTTCTTTCTGAAGGACCCGGTATCTTTTCACCGGACACTTGTTGCGGTAGCTTCCTTCCCGCAAAATGAATAGAAAACGTGAAGGAAACAAAACCGGACAATTCCAACAGGCCAATTGGAATGAATGTGTTGTCAATTTCCGTTAACCAAAACGCAACGTAACGGAAGGGAAAACCGGATGGTGTAAACCTTCACTTAAGTCTGTGTAGTTATTTTTTGTGTTTAAAAATGATTCTACAGAATCGTATAAATGGATCCGACACGTACTGTAAGTAACAAGCTTTCATTTCAATTTGGTTTGAGGCGTTTTAATCAAGCTTAGGCTATATATATGTTTGGAAAAGGCGGATTTTCAGAATAGCGCGACTCTACTGTATTACAATTTCAACTGTTTATTATGTTTACAAAGTTCCAATTCTTGTATTACTTATTATGATCTGCCCATAAATTTTCAACTGTTTGAGAAACACTGGATATTTCATGCACACAATAAACAATAAACATACCTATCTTCAGAGTTAAACCTTGAAATATATTAGATGAAGGTGGTTTCCTAGAGGTACATTCATAAATCGGACCGTATTGGCCTTCTAGCACCATGGAATGTGTCGGTTCTATAATACATTTATCAACAAAACCTACAAGTGTGAAAACACCATTTGAACTTAATGGAAAGGCTGATTTTGTTTTAATATTGCGACCACCCACATCATTCGAGTCATCGCCCTCAGATTTAAAACGATCGTTCAAACCGTTCTGGACAGGTGCCTCATTTTCTTCATCATCATCAACAAATGCATTATTATCCTGAAAACACAATACGCGAGATGCAGTGACTATGGAAACAAATACAATAGGCAAAACAAACGAAGAAAATATTATAAATAATTATGACAAATACTAGTATAAACTTTGATTGAATTACTAATATTAATATACATTTTTTAACAATCCTAATCAATCTTATAGTATGTTTTTTATTTGTTAGGAATAATTAGGTATATGGTTAATAGTAGTATATTTTGTTGTATCGGTATATTGGTCAAATTGTTATGTTGTTAGATTGAATAGCCTGATTTTATTGTAGGATATTGTACGAAGGGGGAGAGTTTCGGTTATTAGATTTTAGGTTATTAATATTGGTGGATATTGTTAATATTAGGGGTATCAGGATGTAAATGTTGTTTGTTTACCTACAGGGTTGAAAATTTATGGATTAGATAAAGCATTTGCGATGAAAACACTCCCCCAAGATTTTCTCCAATTCTAGGACAATGTTGGGGACAAAATTTTCAAAGGGGAGGTGTTGTTACGAATAAGCAGCTATATGGTTAGGTTAATTATATGTCAAAAATAGTAGGACAGCTAGTTAAGGAATGTCTGATGTAAATAGGTATATTGTTAGTTTAATTATATGTCAAAAATAGTAGGACAGCTAGTTAAGGAATCTTTGATGTTTGTAAATAGGTGTATGGTTAGGTTAAATATAAGTCAAAAATAGTAGGACAGCTAGTTAAGGAATGTTTGATGTAAATAGGTATATGGTTAGGTTAATTATATGCCAAAAATAGCGTGGCCACTGAATGTATGTGTTATGTTTATATAAAGTAAATGTACATGTTTTTAGTGTTTAATGTTTGACGACTTCAAATGAGAGGGATTATCTGATGATGAGCCATACGCCCTGAAACGCGTAATAAGGAAAAAATATAGAAGTCACAGACGGTGTACAGTAAGTACTTGACAACTTATTAGCGATAAGATAAATTGTAAATTTATTAGTTCATATAATAAATTGTAGATGATTCTGAGTGATAAAATGTTTTGGTGTATTAATCATTCATTATAACACAACCCAACGAACCTTTTGAACCCTATCATATTCTTGGCTGATGATTTTTAAAGCGTACAAAACTATGGAAACTACCCCATTTAAATGTTGATACAACTCCTAGACTTCCGTTGCGACAAAATAGACTACTATTCAAGTTCTACCAGATTTGAATGGTCAACAATTGAGAGACAAATGTAATGTTATTTTTAAATGGAATGTTTAATTGTATGTTTGACTTTTGGGTAGCCTTACCTAAACCTTAACAGTTAGCAACTAGACAAGTTAAACGATACATTTTAAACGATGTTGCACGACTTTAACTCATAAACAGTTAGATTATGAAAACAAAATATATCTTCAAATTATAAATTATTTTGATACCATGTAACAAATCAATGAGTGCCTTTTATTAAGCTAGAATATCACATTACTTTTCAAAAAGGATTGCATGACATTACATTACTATTCAACCCTGTAAATGTTACACCTGTAAATATATTGATGTAGTAAAGGAATTTGTGTGCTATGTCTATGCAGATTATGAAGATTAAATATTCACTTATTTATGAACATGTACATACTACAGATTATCTAATAAGTGCTGCTATCTATTGGCTTAATATTGGAACTTTTTAAAAACATTTTCATTTTATCTAGTAAAAAAAATAGGAAGGAAAATTTACAATGGTTTTGCATTGTTCTAGTTATTCCATGTTTTATTTGGTTTGTACAAAAATGTGATCTGGAGGTAGTGATGAGCTTAAGCGTTAATTCATGATAACGGTTATAACCGTTACTGCTACTCTACAATAACGTGTTATTTAAACAGTTATTTAGTAACAGTTAGTCTATTGATGTAATAACTGCGTCAAAAACAACATTATCAGATTTGTATATACGTTTTATGTTATATACTGTATGACTATGGACATCATTCATTATATTAATTGAAACATTCAAAATATATAGGTAACTAATAGGTAGGTAGTATAGATTTGAAGCAAAATCTCCTTATTTTAATAAATTAAATTACTTATTCGTTATAACAGTAACAACAAACATTTCAAACTGATCAGAAACTATAATAATCCCACCTTTACTACGTTCTTATTGCCATAGTTATCGCAACGCTAGCGCCAGTAATGCCTATCGACAATTCAATGTACTACCAAACGGTTATCCTAGTCGTTAGTTATCTAAACGGTTAGTCGTTACACTCGTTATAACAATAACGAAACAACCAACACTTCAAACTAAACATATAAGATTTCCCGTTATTTATTAGTTATAATTATTAATTTTATAAGAAATAACTATAGATTGTTGACTACAAAAATTTGTCAAACAAAAAAAACGTTGCAGGTACAAAATTTTTAAATAAATTATTTAAAATGTTATTAATAAAATGTATGTATATAATTGTTATAGTTAAAAGCTTTTATAAAGAAATTATTTAGTAAAAAACCTCATCATAGTAATTAATAATAATTCGACCACGCAGCTGAACCGCTGACGTGAGTTGAGCAAATTTCCAAAATTAAGTTTATAGGCCTATGTTTTAGGGTTTCAACCAACAATTTGGGAAATAGGTCTATTCATGACGGTGTTGAATCGCTGCAAAATGCTTCGCACACCATTTCACATATTGGGAGTATCTTGAATACACAAAGCATTGCGTGCTTTGCACGCCAACTCCTGTATTTGTAGTATCTTCAATACACAATGCATTGCGTGTTTCGCACGCCATTCCGCATATTGAGAGTATCTTCAATACACAAAGCATTGCTTGCTTCGCATGCCATTTCGCATATTGGGAGTATCTTCAGTACACAAAGCATTGTGTGCTTCGCACGCCAACCCCCGTATTGGGAGTATCTTCAATACGCAATACATTGCGTGCTTCACACGCCAACCCCACGGTAGAATCCACCATATGGCTTTGAACCGGTTACTTCTATGGTATTTTACGTTTTGATCGATTTTGGGGGAACCAAGCGGGCCATAAGGTCGCGTAAAAAAACAAAATGTGCAGCATAACATCCTACATTTACATTTGTAGAAAAAACTCAAAAACAAATTCATTCTCATAGGAAAAATCTCAAAAAATAGTTACTTCCAGTCAAAAAACGTGCTTCCGATTGTTGGATTTTTTGGCTAACGAACTCGCCCGAGCGACATAGACAACTAACATGTGTACCAAATTTGAACCAAATCGGACTTAAAATGCGGCCGCTAGAGTGCGAACACATATATAAATATATATATGATTTTTAATGACACCCCAAAACGTGTTCTGGGGACCATGTCGGTGCTCATTTGCTACTCCCCACCTTGGGTCTTACCATAAGGGCCACTGCAATAGCTCATTTTTCCTATGGAAATTCGCTAATAACTGACACTATAGTAACTAAACTTTACTGTTTAGGAACGTTAACCATTAAAACACATGTAACTCAAATCATTAACTTTAAGGTTTCAGAAAAACTACTTAAGAGTAAAATGTGTTTAAAATCTAATGTTTCATACTCAAATGGGGTAAAAAAATGTGGGATATCATCTGTACATTTTAACTGACCCCTTAACACAGTATGCTTATTTAAAAATGTATCAGATTGGCTTTGCTTTTAAATGACTGAATATTTATTATTGTTATAATGTATTTTAATAAATGAAAAAATTTATAACTATGGCATAAAAAAATCTGGCTGCCTAATAAGGCTTTCTTAAAAAGCAACAACAAATAACATGATATAAATTATTAAATATACGGTAATTATTCTGACACTATATATACAACAAAATATATATGGCACTATAGAACACTTAGGGACTTAATTTTGTTCTTACATACATAAATGATTATATTACCACTGACAATTACCAATATATTTGTATAGTATAATGTTTTATTATAGATAATAACTACTTATTAATGGTAATAGATTTAACAAACTCAAAGCCCTATCCCAGAAGCCTGTAATATGTAAATAACTACAAATTGTTTCCTAAATAATATATACAGTTTTATCTACTAATTCTAAAAATTATTTTCTAATGAATTGTGAATAAAATCCTATGATGCCAAAAATTCAACTCTTATTTAAGATTAAGATATTTATTAGTTTATAACCACAAAAAACCTACGAGCACATCTAAAACAAAGGTGTTTAGGCACCTCTGAGAAACCTAACTTATTACAGTAGGCTCTAATGCAGGAACCAGTCCTTATACATTTTTTTTTAGTTTACTATGTTAATTTATTATTTTAACTGACAGAAAGACATTTGCAAAAACCGTAAAAAGAAAGCCAAAGATCGCGCGTTGGGTTCGGGATCAGACATTCTGTGGATTTTTAATTTAAACGGCATGAAGTCTACACACAACTCATGGGCCAGCCGGTCAGACGAGAACTGGTGTGCTACGAAGGGCCTAACTTTGAGAGGGTGGGAGCGGTAGGGAATTACAGGAGGAAGGAGAGATAGGGGCTGGTCACTCAATCCGTAGCTGATAAATTTTTAAAATCTTTGTTTTGGAAACTACCCTATTTGGTCTACAGAGTCAGTTCTGGTCTCAAATTGGAGCAAATTTAATCTACTTTTAAAACGTTTCAAGTAGTTATTATCATAAAAATAGTCCTTCAAGGCAAAATCGCCAAACACTGAAAAAAGGTTGAGATTTCACGTTTTTTTGGACTTCTAAGATTTTGACAATGTTGCACTCGAGGTCGAAAACTCGGATTATTCATTGAGCAAATATCATAAACAACTCAGAAAAAAATCAAATCTACCGGATTCGACGTAAGGCCCATTGGGGTCTTATAGGCGACAAGGTTACTGGAATATAAATAAATGTAGGAATAAATGAAAATGTTTTTTGCAAATTCTTTGAAAAACTTAAAATTTTTAACAATCGAATGGGTGTGATACAATTTATTTTAACAATAAGAAAAGGCATACAGCACAGAAGTTGATTGATACACTCATATACATTTTTTAAACTGTAAAATTAGATTTTTAGTTTCCTTAGAACTAATCAGGGATTTAAATCATATTAATAGTAACATGCACAAATAATTCATTAAAATTAAATATTGTAACATATTCAAGAGTAAATTACAATCTAGTCGACTCACCATGTCAATAAATGGTCCCCGAAGAACCATTTCTTGTAGATTACGTGGCCTTACACGTTTGCCCAGTTTAATACGCAAGTATATATATGCAGTTACCAACAACACAAGCACTAATGTACTTATTACTATTGCAGTTGTCAGGATTATGTTTAAAACATCACCATCCTCGCCAGTCTCTATATAAAACAAAAGATCTATTACTTAACATTCAAATCAAAACCAAAATTGAACCTGAATTATAAGAATTTTAAAATACATGTAAGGTATTATTACAAAATGAATATTTTTGGAATCATGATTCTGTTTCATGTGAAATACTTTTAGTAACTGTATGTATTAAAATTCTTTTAAAATCTCTTTTTTGCACTTTGGTGGTCATTTAGGACAGTTTTATTTTCAATCTATATATGTATATCTATATATATAAAAGCCAAATCCACTGACACACTGATAACAATTTCTCAAAAATTACCAAATGGATTGGAACAAAATTTGATATGTAGCTTCCTCTAGGGCCATAGGTGCTCACTAAGAAAGGTTTAAAAAAAATTAGAAATTTTAGAAGGGTTGGGGGAGGAGGTCAAAGTTTCTAAATCACGATTTCTCTAAAACTACCAAATGGATTGGAATGAAATTTCGTATGTAGCTTCCTCTAGAGCCATAGGTGCTCGCTAAGAAAGGTTTTCAAAAAATTCGAAATTTTAGGGGGGTTTGGGGGTGTCAAAATAACTAAATCACGATTTCTCCAAAACTACCAAATGGATTGGAATGAAATTTGGTATTTAGCTTCCTCTAAGGCCAAAGGTGCTTGCTAAGAAAGGTTTTCAAACAATTCGAAATTTTAGGGGAGGTTTGGGGTTGGGGTCCAAATTTCTAAATCACGATTTCTCCAAAAATACCAAATGGATTGGAACGAAATTTGGTATGTAGCTTCCTCTAGGACCCTAGGTGCTCGCTAAGAAAGGGTTTCAAAAAGTTTGAAATTTTAGGGGGGTTTGTGGGGTCAAAGTTACTAAAAATCCCTATAAGAAATACTTAGTATAATATATTTATTGATACATTGTTTTTATGCTGGGATTGGCAGAAAATTGTACTCAAACTGATTATATGGATCCTAGCAGATATAATTTATATGATCAGAATATTGCCAATTTATATGGCCACATAAGGGGATAAAGCTTTTCAAGTCTTCACTAGAAAAACACTAGAGTACTTTGAAGAAATGAAGGATTTTGATGAAGTTTCATATTTAACTCATACGAAATACATTGACACAATTGCAGAAGAATTTGAAAACCAGTTTAGCGACTTCTAAGTTAAGGAGAAATTTCAGATTTTACTCAGCCACTTGATATTTCTGTTGAGATCGTAAGCAGAGCAGACCTTGGACTGGAATTGTGCGATTTGCAGTCAGATTCTTTTTATTCGGGAAGAACCGAAATAGGAATGGACTTTTTGAAGTTAAAGTCGAATCAGAGTGTTCCCTGACTGATAAATCACTTACTCAGTTGCTTAGTGTGTTAACAAACAGTAATGTTAATATTGATACACTGGTTAATGAAAACCAAGATCCCAAATTTCCCACTAATTTTTGTGTACATTTCATATTTTAAAACATTTGATAGATAAAAATAATTAAACAAACTTGTTTTTTTTTTTTTGTACCTATTACAAATCACTGACAAAGTTTCGTACAAAGTATTTTATGAAGCGGCCCTCACAACAGCAATTTTATTTATGGCGGCCATTGGACCACTCGAAGTTGGACAGCCCTGTCCAAGAACGGAGTAAGAATGGTGTTTTATAATTTATTGCACGTTTTCATGCCACTTACACCATTTTAACGTTGTATCAGATTCGTAATTGATCGAATGAGTAATAGGTAATTTAAAATTAAAATAGATACAATGTTGAAAACAACAAATGAAGTAATAGATCTAATAGTAATCGCCTTATTATTGGGCAAATATTTTACAACATAATTTAATTCAATTCTACAAAAAGGTTAGACAATATTATTTCACAACCTATTAAATCTCTGGACAAATAATAGCATTAAAATTGTATCCTGAAACGTAAAATCTTCTTTCAAAAGTTTACCAAACCTACGTAAAAATATTGATTATTATATGTTAAATGTTCAATAGTTTAATCATGTCCCAAGAAATTAGAGGGAATATAAAAACATTACATATTATATATAGCTTGCCTGTATCAAAAATAGGACCAGCGGAGTCACGCTTCACCAATCTTGTAAAATTGGAATAACTTGTCTTAGTTAAAGTACCGGTTTCAACAGAAGTACTGATGATTCCCAAGCTTACATAGTAATCTCTTGTAGATGACAAAGGGGCATTGAAAAATTCTCCATATTGTTTCCCATCACCTACGATAAAATCTCGAGAAATCTCCTGAAATATAACATCAAAAGGCTTAAAATATATTTATAATTTCAAATATAAAAAAAATGGAAATAAAACAAATTCAAAGTAGCAGTTCGGTAAAATTATGTACACTTGCTTATAAAAACAGAATTTAAATAGTAAAAATCAACGTAAATTGTACCGTATTGTTCATAGAAATTGTAAGCGGTAAGAATAAGCCTAAATGGTGTACTTATTTACATGAGAAAAGCTCAAATATTCTGTTTAAACATATTGTACTAAATATTCTGTGTACTTGTATTGATAGTCAATATAAGAATAAGAATATAAGTGAATATAAGAATTATTTTTCAGTTACAAATACAGCAAAACGCATCTTAATGGTGCACAAATGTTAAAGTATTATTACGCCTGTGTCAACGCAGTCGGTGAAAATTTAGTTATATTAACTGTGTATCAGTGATTAGTTGAACGTATATAAGGTCGGCTGTATAAAGAGATACGATTACCGTGATTAGCAACCTGGTAAATGCATATCATTCCTTGGATCTTCGCTGGCTACTTCTGTGCAGTCCACTGCAGAAATGGATGAAAAATATATAGATTTAGTTAAGGATTATCCTGTTTTGTTTTATTTACAAAACAAAAGGTACACAGAAAATGTATTACACGAACAAATATATTTATTATTATTTATTATATGCCTATACAAACATTAAACCGCTGCATAATGAGTACAAGTACAAAGCCATAATGGCGTATGAAAAAATTCTTCACAGGAAACACAATAACCCATGGAGCTTGGAACCACCAGCAGAACAAACTCTAAAAACGCAAATATGCTTCAAACACCTAATGCTTGAACGGAGACCAAATAGTGAGGTGATCGAGCAACCAACACAACTGAAGAGCCTGCTGGAGTACATCAAATACAACATAAGCACTCAACTTTCAGAGCCAATAAATAAAGTTAAGGATAATCCAGTCACAGTTGCCCAAATAGCTTTGGAAACTATCAACAGCTTTTACCCACCAAACGAATGGTTGCAAAATTTATACTGACGGTTCAAAAATTAAAGGCGAAACCGGAGCAGGAATATTCTGCGAGCATTTTTCCCACTACTTTGTGCTGGGCCCGGGATCTACCGTGTTTGAAGCGGAACTATTCGCAATCAATGAGGCATTGAGACAGATAATAATGAGGCCATGGATGAATAACAACACTGTGATTTTGGTCGATTCCAAGTCAGCGTTGCAAGCAATTGTTGAAAATACACCAACAAGTTCTCTGACTGAATCAATCCAGAAGAAGTATAAAACAGTCAAGCATATTACCAAGAAAATAGTCCTACAGTGGATCCCATCACAAGTTGGCCAAACGAGGAACTCACATAATACAGAAACCAAGAAGAGTACTCATCCCGGAAGCAAGGATCGGCGAACTGAAACGAACATCCCATCTTGAGTTCACCAATAAAGTCAAAGAGGACATAAAGAACAAGTCCTGTGAAGAGGTATCCGACTTGTATGAAAATGTCAGGAGGATGTCTGTCGCGATTTTTCGACTTACAACTGGACATGACTGCCTGAATGAACACCTAAAGAAGATAAAGATTTTGGATTATGACAACTGCACATTGTGCGAAAGCCCGGACATTATCATGAACAAGGACCATCTCTTGGTCTACAGAGAGCTGGATGAAGAAAAGCGAAGGAGAAAAGACCTCCACTGGTCTCTACTGGGAAGCAAGATCGAAGATGGCGTGAGCCAGCAAAGGCCATTGGACAACAACAACAACATATATTTATTGTAAAAATTGAACTATTTATATAGAAGGTAAAATGCTCACTGACAGATTCATTGTGATGTATCACAAACCACGGAACAGAAAAAATTTAATTTGGAATAAAGACTCAATATATGATCTAAGCACCCATTAAGACAGAAATTTCCCTTATCTCACTCCATACGTAATAAAATCATAAAGCTTTACTCTGTGTAACTGCTTAAAAGCTATACATTCTAAATTTGGTAGTAATGTTGCTCTTATATAGTAAACTTCTGATATTTGTTTCAAATGGTGAAAAATTGGAAGAACCTGTACTAAATTTTCATACCTTCTTAGCTAAAAACACAAAATTTGGTGCTCCTCATATGCCCTAGGTAACATACAAACAAATTTTTTTTCTTCTACATCCTTTTGGGAGTATGCTACAGACTACCTAAAGTAAGAATCTTGTTAAACCCATGCATATGTTACGGTCATCAACAATTTTAATACCAATTTACAGCTAACCTTAATTTTCATTATATTAAATTCACAACAATATTTTATATTTTAAATATGTCAATTCTTTCTTTACAGAGAACTGTCAGCAGTAGGATTTCCTAGCTATAGTTGCTAAGAGCCATGTAGAACATCATGGTTCCTGCATTGTTAAAAACAATTAAACTTAGTGCAGGTATTCAGTAAAACAAAATACAGGGTGACTATTTTAAGTGTGCCACCATTGGTATATCAGAAGCGACAAGATTTACAGGAAACTTTAAAGGGGGACTTCACCTACTTTTTAGTGGCCATTAAAAATATGAATTTGAAATTTCGAAAATATGCTGCCATTTTCCAATATGGCGGCCAACTTTCGAATTTCTTATGGAAACACCTATTTTTTATGACGGATTTGGAATTTACATGCATTTTTAAGACATTTTTACTCCTGGTGTTTTTTTGATAAACTTAACCGTTTAGCCGCTAGGAGCGCTGAAAGTTTCAGAAACTCTTATTTCAACAATTTATTAAAGATTCTTATTTTCCATTTGCAAACAATAAAATTTAACTCAAAGTGCAATTTTTTTACAATGGAAGGTTAAAAAGCTGTTATAATTTCACAAATACTTTATTTTAAACAACTACTATTGTGCAATTCACATAATCATTTCATAGTTAAGCTATATATCTATGTGATTGTAAATAAATATGTAGGATATAATACTGTTACGGAAAACATTTAAATTTACAGTTTTTGTGTGAAATAAGTGTGTGTGTGTATTGAAACCCATACATTAATCCTTGCATTCTGCATAATTCGAAAACCCCGAAACTCGACACCCGCATAGTCCACATTGTGTTGAGTTAGCGGGGTTCTACTATAATATGGATCTTTAACAAAAGTTTTAGTTTGTTATAATATTGTTAAAACTTTATAATATCCATGCAGTCAAAATGAATCATAAAATTTAATATCCTTCAAAATCACAAAAGTTGAACTAGTAGACTATTTATTTTACATATTGAAAATTATTCTAAATGTACTACAACATTTGGTGTATAAAAAAGCAGTAAGTTAAATAGTAAACACTGCTAATAGCAATTTAGTCATTTTTATAATAGGATTAAAACTTAATTCAAAATAGTGATATAATCTACAAAATCAATAACATCCGAGAATAGCCGAAGCAAGCAAATCTTAAAACTGTAAGCACAAGCAACGGATGACTGAAAGTTTTATTCATAGCATCTTTTAACATAACCTTAAAGCAGATGCTGGACGACCGTAGCTTTAATTTTTATTCGCCAGGGTCATTATTACCTCAGGCTTCAACTCGGCTGCTACATAAAACGGCGATCCTTCAGCTTGAGCCGAACTCCAACTTTTTAGTTCTTCGTGTGTAAACAAACGTCCTATATTTGAGGAGATAACAATTCTATACGAAGTTATAGGCCCATTTTCATTCTGGACTGGCTTTAAATGCAGCGTAATCGTATTATTTTCTGTCTTCATCACTTCTGGGATATCTGGTGCAGGTGGTTCTATAAACAGAAAATGTATTCCAAATAATGTAACTGTTTTACTTATCACAACGTAATATAGAATAATTATGTTTGAAATCTCAGTGAATATTGGGAATAAAATTCAATTTCTAACCTAAAGCTAAATTTTAGCAAAAAACTTAAATAACAAATTTTACTTTTATTTAATCAATATTCATGAAACTCAATGAGAGTGTATATCTCTATCTGTTTGCTTGTAATAGCTTGAGCGCTTTTGACTCGAATGTAGGGGTGTGCGAGATTTACTTTTTGAATTCGAGATGAGAACGCGATTTTATTTAATACAAATTATCGAGATCAAGAAATAGACGAGAGCAAAGGTTTAGGAACAAGCGAAAAACAAGAGTTTATTAAATACAATGTACCGAGATCGAGAAAAAGACGAGAGCTGAGCTTTAGGAACAAACAAGAATTATTAATACACTTTATTGAGATCGAGAAAAACAAAAATAGCTATTTAGGAAGAAGAATGTACCAAAATCTTAATTTTGAGCTCAGAGAGAGAAATAAAAATGACTTTTTACATCTTAATTCCTTCTCTCTGATGACCTGTGAAGCTTTTGTTTTATTTATTTATTGCTTTCAAACAAAATTCATTGCTACATTTGGATTTTCCTCCTTTTCTAGTTATTTTTAAAAACGACAAATAATAGCTAACATAAAATAACTACAACAGAATGTAACAAAAAAGAAAATATACATATGAAATAATAAATTCTTTAAAGAAGAAAATACTTAACCCAGAGAAAAACGCAATATAGGGCCCTTAAGCTATCTGCCTGCTTAGGGGTTCCGTAATCTTTAAATTGAATACAGTATTCACTGGGGTTACATACGCCACAATACAATGTTTAAATAATCGAGTACCTTGAGTGCATAAATGCCCTTTTATCCAGATACACACATCACACAGAAGTACATACACACATCACACAGAAGTACATACACACATATAGATATTTAACAGAAAACTGTTAAACCTTCCAAATAGAATACAATAATTTATCCTAAAAAAATTAAAATGGAATATAATATCCGCTTCAGGGTGTATTACAATAATAAAAAAAAATAATGAGACTCAAATTAAAATATTAACAACAGACTCTGAAAATGTATCGTTCCTACGAGGCGGTTACTATTACTGCGGGATACACAATAACTCTCTACATTCTTGCGAACTAGTAACAAACGCCTTACACCTCTAAGAAAAGTTCTTGGACTCTTCAAGCATTTGAGTTATTTGGGTCTTGAGGTAATTTGTTGTACAATCATGGAGCCAAAAAATTAAATGTTTTTTTGTACCAAAAATGTTTCGGTAGGTTTTGGCACTCGGTGATCGTTTTCCCTAAGCCTTTTCCTATAACTGCTATCAGATCATGGAGAATTTCAGAACCTTATGTACAAACATATTACTCAGAAGAAGAACGCCGAGACCAAGAAAGCAAGGGTATAAAGGTTCGCGTTTATATTTTTTTCAAACAAACAATTTCTGCAGAAATGTATATACGGTTTTACCATAAAAATAAGCACTTGTTTACTTTTATAAAAGTTTAAACTGCTTTATATTATTGATAATGTCGTTTCACAGAATTCCACACCAAGGAATTTAATAGATCGAACAGTTTCTAATTCTTGAACTTGGGAACAAAATTATCAATTTCCAGATAAAGATAATTCCTGTAAACATATGATCCCATGTTTTTCACAGTTACTTTCCTCTTAAGATCATCCATCTTACTTTATAAGGATCTTGTGTTTATCTTCTCTGTGGAAACACACGGTGATGGTTTTGAATTTTCCATTTTCCTGTTGTTTAGCTTTTAACAGTATATCAATGTTAGTCTTGAGCGGACCATCGCCGAGAATCCACGTCACTTAGCAGAAGAAATTGAAATAGTTAAAGTATTAATTAATGGAGAACTCTGTAGATCTTTGCAATAATAGCGACTAAGAATAGTTAATAACAATAATTTTTACTTTTTGATTTTGAAAATTGCGGTTAAATTAGGGTTCCAGTATAAACTCACGCCTTAGAAAATGTAAGAATTTATTAATAATACTTAAATACAATTAAAAAAAGTTTTTTTAGAATAATTGAAAAGTTATTTCCAAATTGTACTTTTTAAATTTTGACAAATAAATAAAATATTAATTAAACTAAGTTACGACAAAATTTTTAAATAAATTCAGTGAATACAAAGTAGAAACGATTCTAATTGATTTGGATATCATAAAAGGCTTTGATTTGAAACATTTAATGAATAAAAAATAGTTAGCAGAAACAAAGGTAAAATTTCATAATTATTATAAGTTGTATAGATTTTTAAAATATTTTATAATATATTTGTTAAAAAAAAAGATTTTAAAATTTTCATAAGGATAATAAATCTGTTAATTTGTTCTTTCAAAAACTCCTGTAAGAAACCAGATATTAAGTGTGCCCTACAAAAATAAAACAAATATTAAACTAAACTTCTATCTGTATTACATTGTGCAACTCAAAAGGGTACATTATTAAAAATTAACAAATAAATTTATAAATAATAAAAAAATCACATTCTACAATACTTGCATTGACGTCACAAGTTAGTTTCTGTTCTACATTGTTCTAGGAGCTTGCAATATGTAGAAGGCATTGGATGAAGTCAGGAGGTGGAGGGTTGCAAGCTGCTGGAACTTTGATTCTATATCTTTTCTGCACGTAACACATGTGGCGATGGTAAAATGTCATGGGCGTCATCAGCAGTTTTTTATTGGGGGGAGGGGGTTCATTCAGGGGGTTAGTCGAAAGGGGGCCCGGGAATGTTGGAAATACTACTTCTCAAAACATCGTTTTTATGCATTTCTGAGGTGAAATTAGGTTACAATACTTTGTCATACATTAAAGTAAATTTATAATGCAGTTTATTGGTTTAAGAAAGCAGCTTGAAAGACAGTTATTTAAACTTACATTTTGTATACAGGACGATCTAACTATAGGCCTACATAAAATAATGAAAGTTGTGCACAACAAAAATAAAACTTAAATATGTTTTATATAAGAACTGCTTATTTAAGCTTTAACCCTAGAACTGGCATCGTTAAAGCTAAAATTGAAAAGCCTGTTTATAGCGTTTTGCAAGCATATTTTAAAAAATTCGCCAAAAATAGTAAATGAACCCAAATCCAAAAGTGTTCAATAACTTTTTTGTAGAAGAAACTTCAAAGAATTAAAATATGCCACTAAAAATTAGTTTCTTTTGAGATTGTAAAAGTTATTAGCTCAAGAAACAAAAAATGTTCAGTAACGAAAGGAAAAAGTTCAACTTTAGGCCTAAATAACAAGTAGTAAACATTTTTTGTATTGTTTTCGTAAGCGTAAAAAAGTTTCGTAATTTAGTTCTAAATAGAACTGTATAAAAACATTTATCAATTTCAAATTTCTTATTTTGAAAAAAACAGTTTTTATGTTCCAAATACACTACGCAAACAAAACTAGGCCTATATTGAAACTTAAATTACTAATATATGCTTTGCCCAAAAAAGAAATATTATTATAAACAAAGTGTACAGGATAAATCAAAGAAAAGAACGGTATACTTGTCTTTCCTTAGTTCACAAAAGTGTTTGAGTTATCTTTATTTGAATAACAAAATGACATCAATCTAATGAAACGTCGCCGGTTTCATTAGACATCTAATGAAACCATACTACGGGCAGAAATGGTCATTTGAATACCGTGGGAGCGACAAATGCTGGCCGTTTTCACCAGACTGTCCTAATTATGTACTTCCACTGCTGTCTAGACAAACAAAAAAACTGGTTATTTCTAGTTAACTTCCCACCATTAAAAAGATCGAACGATTCTTTACAAAATGGTATCAAGAAATCTGTAAAAACATATGGAATTGTAGGCGTTATCTCAGTTGACAAATGGGCTGTTTCTCATTGGTTGAAAAACTGTCCAATCGCAAGGTTTACAGAAATCTTGTGAATAAATCCTGTAAAATAGTGAAATCTGATTGCACCATTAGAAAGATAAAATCTTTACGAATCCAATGGTAGCTTTATAATCTCGATACACATACTTCTGTTGGTGGGCTAGAACGTTGAAGAAGTGGGAAATAACAATACAATTGTAAGCAGATTCGCGCACGGAAGTAGCTGTAGACGATATGCATATTTTAAAACGATAATTACGTATATAAAAATATACGTTTTATGAAAAAGTTGTAAATACAAAAATTAAAGTTTAATTCATTTCCTTTCCAAAGGTGCCAGTTTTATTACGATTGGATGATTTTAAGTGGATTAAATTATCAATTATGCAAATATATGTACATTTTAGCTAAGGTTCGAGTGGGTTGCATTTGCACCCGAGAGACTGCAGTCTGCCACTTTGAGGGTTAATAAGTTTGGTTTAAATTACATGACTATTTCAGACTATTGCAACTATAGGTTATATACTAAAATAAATAAGTCACCAATCAATGTCCACCAAACGTCTAACACTAACAAAGGTAACTTGTTTGTAATTACAAATATTTTCTTTCTTATGAATACTTTTACAAAAACAAAGACAAAATAAAAGCATCAACAAATAAATAAAACTAGACAGCACTAAATGTGTTATTACTTATTCCTTGAGTCACTTTTGGTTATAAATGCTCTTGCAATGTTCTTAATATCAAAAGTGTCTAAAAGGTTTTTTTGTACATAACAAACAGCTACATGATTTAGTCTCTGTTGTGTCATAGTGGAGCGAAGATAGTTTTTGAGTTTCCGAAAAGTGTTAAAACTACGTTCTGACTCATAACTTGAAGCAGGTGAAACAAGCAGAAGTCTTACTAGGCAGTCAATGTTTTTGAACATTAGTCTTACTTCATCATGCCTTGCCACCAAAGCGTCCTTTGCATCTTTAAAGCAATTTACATCATACCACAAGAGAAATAATGGCCGGTCTGATTTTAGTGCTTCAATGTCAATTTCTGAATATGGCAAAGCATTATTTCTGTAGCAATACAGTCTCTAACAACACTTGTTTCTTCATCCCAGGTTGGTCTAGTATTCGGGTCTTAAGTCCTTGGACAGCTTCGTCAATTACTTCAAAATACTCATTTCTAAAAAAAGCTCTCGGGGGGGATTCAAATGTGTGTGACTCCGTGCCCTCAGAAAACCTCTTTGGACAGTTCTTTTCCCTGGACAATGCAACTGCATAAGTTCAAACTCTGTAATCATGCTCTTGCACTCGTTGTACGAGTCAAAAAACTCTTCAGTTGTTCTTAGCTCTTCCGAACCTTTAATACACAGATTTGCAGAGTCCAACTGCAGTCCTTTTCTCTGCTTGAAAACTTCTGTTTAGTATTTCCAGCCACATCTTTTCCCATTAGAAAACCAAGGTAAGATTTTCCATCCTCAAACACACTCAAAAGTCCACATGCTCCTTCATGGCCCCGATCAGTCAATGTTTTTAGTATAAACGGATACTTCTTCAAAATCTCATTGATTTGTGCACGCCTGTAGAGCCATCTTGTAGGACATAAAGGTTTTATTGTTGCTATGTTACCTACAGGGTCCTTTAAAGTAGCTTCAAGAACTTGCACATACTCCTTTTACAGTTGAAAATAATATCCTAACTGATGTGCCCATTCCATAGCGTTCTTCACTGTACTTGACGCTTCACACCTGGCTTTCATTATTAAGTTACAGCAGTGTCCACCACAATGGATATACTCTGCCAGAGGTTGCTTTTCTATGATAATAGACTTGAGTCCCTTTATGGATTCCTTTCATGTTCACCGCTCCATCATACGTTTGGCCCCGAAGGTTGGCCCCGAAGTCATCACATATCAGGGCTGCTAAGTCTGAGCCACATGTATTTCCAGTTTTATAAGAACCAATAAAACTCTCAGGAGGCTCAAGATCTTTGTCACACCATCTTATACAAATGCTCTCTTGTTCATCCCCAGAAATGTCTTTTGTGTCATCACAAATTACAGAAAAGAGTAAATGTTCTGATGACTTGATGTTCTGGATGAGGGTGTTTACTATTTTATGCCCCATGATCTGAATAATATCATTTTGTATAGCAGGGTGTGTGTAGCTTTGGTCTTTTTGAAGCCACAATTTCAGCATTGGCCATTAGATTGCCATCACTTCCATTAGATTGCCTTCGTAGTTTTGATGCCCTCTGATTGCCAAACCTTGCCTTACAAGATATTTAACGCTACTACTAATGATTAACATAAGGGAATCAAGTGCTAAATCTTGATGTTCTTTTTTAAGCCTAGATAGCTGTCTTTCGATTGGTGCTTGCAGCTGAGCTTGAGAATGTGCAGAACTTGTTTCATGTGTTTTAAACTTTTCTAAAGCCTTTTTCCAGTTTTTAAAACCTCGTTCACT
>JAGFPH010000698.1:235446-253255 GCA_018207615.1 Philaenus spumarius
AGGACTATTTGTGATCCTGTTATAACCGTGCCAATTCAAGAGTCATTTATAGTTATATTTTAGTTTGAATGTATAGAGTGTTTGGAGTTTTGAACTTTATTTTTTAAACTCGGCATAGTTAACCAAAAATAAAAAGTTTAATAAAGGTCAAAATATCTACCAAGGTTTTTAGAATAATTGAAGATAAAATTGCTGTTCCAAGGAATCAATCTTTAATATTAAATCATTATTTCTAACAATTAATTGAATACGTACCAAACAAACATATATTATTCATAAACGTTTTAGTAAATGTTTAGATCATTACAATATGTAGGATTACCATCGATATCTTTTTTTGAATTATGTTTGATTACATTAAACAATAACAATTCAACATATATTAAAAACATAGAATTAGGTTTGGCTTGTAAATACACATATTAAAACAAGCAAATCTAAACATACTAATATGGTATAGACTATATGATAGCATGGCAATATCCTTAAAATTTTTGAATTAAATAAATACTCACACTCTACTACAACTTGACATATATATATAACAACATATTGATATAGGCCGATCATAATATTTGTGCTTTCTAATAATTGTTACAGTTAATGACATTTTCATGTATTCTACTTAAATATATCCATATATTCTTCAATTAAAATAGATCACATTAAACATTTGAAATACGTTATTTTATTAAGTTTCTTTACCTAAAAAGGAATATAAGGAACACTTATAGGATTGTTTGGCTGTCCTCCACCATAAATTTTCACCTGAATGGATAAAATTATTAAACTAAAATTTGACATAATTATAATGTACTCTAACCCCTAGGTATTACATAATCAGAGCTAAATAAACATTTAACTATGATTAATAAGATTTTATGAATAAATAATTAAAGGTGTGGAGAGGGATTAAAACCAATTTTGTAAATAAGAGTAATGTAAAAATTGTGCTTTGTTTTTGGGGTTATTTGTTTATTGTGTTAATCAAGAGTGATTTATGTTTTGTGTAAAATTGTGACCGCAGTTATTGTCAAACGTAGAGTATATATCCTTATAAGTAGATTTTAAATTCAAATACTGTAATTGTATTTTATAAGATTTTTCTATTTCACTTTTATTCTTGACCACCACAACTACGCAAGATGGTCAGGTAAATTCCTTTTAAAAGTTGTATTTTATGTTGTCATTTGATGTAAGAATAAACATTATTATATTTACATATAATTTGTTGAAAGGAAAAATAACCAAGTGTGTAATTATGTATCGTTTATAATAAACCATTAATGCAAAATGGTTAAGAATGACAAATAAAATGGAAACGTAATTTTTAAAGAGCAAATTTCAAAACTGCATAGCCGTACCTCACACCATTACATAACTTAAGACACACAATATATACCTGTTACTTTCTAAACTTATTTTGCCTGCATGCCCAGCATTTTAATTAGGTATTCCGCATTCAGATTTCTGCATGCTGTAGAATTCGATGAGGATCGCAAATACAGACACACTCCCTTTTTTTATTATATAAGATGTGCACCAGGGTTTTTACTCGTAAATTTTCCAGAATGTCAACGTCAAAGCGACCAGAAACTGTTTAGTTTTTCAGAGTTCGCGAGAAATAGCATGCAAGGTGTCTAGAGCTACAGACACTTTGGGTAGTATATAACGGGCAACCTGCTAAATCGCCGTCCGGCCGGCGTTTGTACCCACGTTTAAATATTTTCCTCTTATGGGGTGCATTTCGACCTTGTATTTGTGACGGCGTTTGTACAGCCATTGTTTTTATGTATAATCCGTGTTGTGCTCTCATTTTGGATATTTATTTTTTAATTAATTAATCGTGAAATCATATGAGTTATTCGATAAGTAAGTATTAACATTGTATTTGGATAACCTAACAGAACTCCGATCCAATGCAATATTTTGTTCCACTGGAAATTCGACGATAGTGGCGTTATCTATTGGGGAAATGACGGAAGCTGTATGAAACACCAATGCTACCAATGATTTCTCCCTAGCGCTACCTCGCGGTGCGATCATGTACTATTTTCGCGACAACCTTTTTTCCGGCACACAGACCCCGTATGGATGCAAGTATGGACCCCGTATTTATTATTCATGATCTATGGTATTAATCACTAAATGTGGTCCAAATTATATCATGTTTGGTCTTATTTTGATTACAATAATGATCATGCCGAAAAAGTTAATAATAATATAAAAGTTTAAGGATCGCTGTTTTTAAACTTTTCGGCCACCTCGACTCTGAATCATCGATCTCTTAATTGTAGTCGTTCGCAGCGCTCGCCGAACATCAAAAGGGTTTGAAAAAAACATCGCGAGGCTGGCAAAAGGGTGTCTGGTGCACCCAAGTTGTCCCATTTCGATTCCAAGTTAGGGACAATGTGGGAAACTTTACTTGTAGTTGGCTCACATGGTCGCAACGCTCTGTAGTGTGAGAATATCTTGAGATTTTTCGATTGGCAGAAGTAAAATTCTGAACCGAGTGTTGAATAAGTGTGATTAAGGGAGCAAATTTTGAGTCGGTCTTTATAAAATTTTCGGATGGTCCAGTGCAACGTTAAAACAAAACAACGTAAAAAAAATTCATAAAAAAGCAGTACCGGAGCGGCGTTCCGGCACCAGTAAACCTCTGATGTGCACGTGCTTCAACACAGAATTCTAGGTAAAGTAGTCACAGTCAAGCAGTTCTCTAGTTCACAAAATTGTTTTTACTTAACACGTTCGGTGCTGAGCGCGGTTAAACCCGCAAAACGTGTTCTTTCCTGTGACTGGGCGCGGTTTTAACCCTACCTGTCCCATTCACTTTACATTGGAAAAGAAGGAGTTTAGTCGTTGTCTAGAGCAATTTGTTTTACCTGAGTAGTTGGTAGGAACCCTTCTACGAGTCCAGGTCCAGTAGCCTAGCCTGGGAACAGGGTTATAAAATATCGTTAAAACCAGCTCAAACCTAAACTAAATATTGAATATCAACACGAATATAAATCACGACAAATTCACACATACCGGTATATATAGATTAAATTGTAGATCATGTGATAAATTTTACGTGGGACAGACGAAGTGCCTGTCCAAAACAAGATATAAAGAACACATACAGGCGATAAAACACTTTGAAAAATCCAAGTTTGCAGAGCACTTAGTAAGCTGCAACCATTCGTATGGTAACATAGACCAAAACATGGAAATACTGTATTGCATAAATTCATAAAAAGGCATTTATATGAACCGCGTTGAAGAATATCATATTTACAAAAATGAATTACAGCACCCGGAAAGACAAAAAACTGTTTGATGCAACCCCCGCCTTTGAGCTAATAACCCAGCTAACTACCTGTCATAATCAGCTGATAACGCAGTGCACCGTTTAGCGCCGGCGCAGAGACATTTCAATTGGATTGTAAATGCTGTTAATGTGCGCAAGTGTTATGTATGGAGTGGTCATTTGTTTTTTGATGAACTTTTTTAGCGTCTTTAGTACACCGTGATGGACGATTACTGTCCGAAACACGTGTTGCGTAATATATAGAATTTAAGTTGAAGAACACTTAAAAGGATTGCTGGAGGTAAGTGACAGTAAAAAAAAAAACAGTTAAATGAATTTATTTATTTTTGTACACAGTATTGTAAGAAGAAGCACGTTTAATGCGTTAATAAAAAAAGGAAATTCATATTTACTTTAATCATGGTAAGTACTTGATGAATCTTGTGAAGCATATGTGTAACATCAAGTCTTTAGCATGTTTAATTGGGCAAAATAGACATACATTGTTTAGTATACAAACATTATGGCCTATATTTTTAATATCTCTGAGCCATCAGCCCTTTGTATTAAATATAGATTTTACTAGTTTGGAAAAATAGGTGTGTGAAGTGTCAAAATATAAAAAAAAAAACCAACAGAGCATGTAGTAACGTTGAACCCCCCCCCCCCTCCACACAGTATGAATTTGTAATTTCTCTATTCATTTGACAATACTGAACAAGAAGATGAATATATTTTGAATCATTATCATAGGCTACAGTTTTGACTTTTTTTAAATAGGCAAATAGGCTTTATGGGAATTAAAATATACTTTTTTAGTAAACAAAGATTAGGACATATTTTAAATCAGATATCAGCCTTTAGGATTATCCCAAGTTTAATTTTAAAATTTCTGACTACAAAAAATAACCATCGGACATTTAAAAATATACATTTTTTAATACGAAAACTACAATCAAACTGATTTATTGATATCCTTGAGCCCCTTAAGGGCTGTAACACCAAGTTAAATTCTGATTTTCTCTTTCTGTGCAAATATGTGTGTAAAGCGGTAGAATAAACATGTGTTAGTACAAGACATACCTTGGTGCGTCTATGGTCATACATAATACAATCAAACAGATTTATTGATATCCTGAGCTATCAGCCCCTTAAGGGCTGTTACACCAAGTTAAATTCTGATTTTCTCTTACTGTGCAAATATGTGTGCAAAGCGGTAGAATAAACATTTGTTAGTACAAGACACACCTTGGTGCGTCTATGGTCATAAATAATACAAACCTACCTAGCCCTTAAGTAATCATCTCAACGCAATAGAGTACAACAATAATTGACTTAACAAAAAAATCCTAAGCCTAATCTGTTCTTCATTTAACTTTTCTTTAAAACAATAAATAATGCTACGTTAGTTCATCTCATTTCTAGGTATATGAAAATAGCCTTGCAATAGTAAATTAAATATCAAGTGATATTATTACAATAGATACTCTCTTATTTTACAAATATATATGTATAAAAATCAGACAGTCAAATCAATTTTAAATATTTAAAGATCGTCGAAAGTATGGTATTTCGTTCTATCATACATTTGAAACTAGCTTTTGAAGTTGGCCTATTCCGTGTGTTATTCCACTCCTCACCTTTCATTAGTCCAAAGTGAGAACATTAAATGGATAACAGAAACACTTTTAAACTAGAATAGATACGAAATTTAAACTTTAGAAATGTTTATTTGATAAAAAAATATTGTTTGCCTTATAAGTAAATAAATTAACCCCTCCCCTTAAAATCAAAATTATAACCCCTACTATTAATGTATTTAAACCCTGGCACAAACAAAGGGGTGTTATGTGTGCATCCGACTGCGGCATCATAGCTCCCAAAAGGATAAACCAATTTTAGTTTAGTTTGTTTTGTTTAAAAGGTGACTCGACCGAGAGTGTTCAGATGGTCGGGGGTTTTTTAAAATTTGTAATTTATCTCTTATTATTCTCAACTAGGGGCTCTGCCCCTGGACGCTTCGCGTCCCCACCCCGCCTCAGATGGCTGCTTCGCTTTGCTCACAGTTGGAAAATTCGCTAGAGAATTTCGTTAATCTTCTGTCAACTAAAATTATGAAACCAGGCTTAAATATATTAACAGTTACTGCAAGATTAATTATAACCTCAAATACATGCTTTAGAAACGTGAGAGGCTTTCATTATGATTTTAGTCCTAGTTCTACTATCTTCTATCAAATATAGTAAAAATTATTGCAGGATTAACATAACCTCAATACTATGTTTCAGAAATGAGCCAGGCCTATATTACAAAATTGACTATTAGAATTTATCCATCTTTGCCAAGTTTGCCTTTTTTTTTTGACAAAATAAATTGTTAAATCAGGCCCAATTTATTCATATCAAACGTGCTAAAACAGTATAGATTAGCTTGTTTTTAACAGTAATTAAAAACTATCCAACAGCTGATTTTGGATAATACTCAATCTCAGTTCTATTCCACTCTATTTCCAACGTGCTAAAATTGTATAAATTAGCTTGTTTATAAACAGCTGTTTTGATCGCCTTATTTACTATTTCGTTGTTATTTTGTAACCAACATGGCAACCCATAAGACCATATTTTAAAATTTTTCAACTTTTAAATTAGATTTTCTAAAAAAATTTTGTTTTTACATAAAATACAACTATATGGGTGTACTTAAAAATCAAAACTACACCTAAATACAAAATTTCTTTGAATTCATTTGGGCCGTTTTCGAGATCCACGACAGATACAAAGATAGATACAAGAATTGCTCATTTAAAGTAACAGGATTATCATTTCTTAACTATTTCCCAACTATTTCAGTGCTTTAGTCGATTATTTTAATATTAAGACATTTAAATTAATTGGTTTCAAGAAAACATTGTACAAATATTCATTCATCTCTTCAAGAGTGTTCTCTACGAAACTATGACTTTGCACTACAATTAATTATTAGAAAAACATAATTTTGCATTCTGTAAGCAACTTAATCGTATACAAAAAATGCAAAATTCAAATACAACCTTAAATGTGGTGGCATTTAAAAAAAAATAATAATTGTAAGTCATCAAATAAATTGCAAAATACCACTCCACCGCCTATAGAACAAGCTGTACAAGACCGAGTACATAAATAGCTGCCATTCTTTAGATATTTAATAACATCCACTAAATGTAATAAAACTATTAATAACAATTCTTGTTTTCAAAATAAACATATAACGATAGCTAACATTTTTTTTAAACTCAAATTAACATTAAAAAAGATATAAATTTATTCTACATCATTGAGATAGCAGGAACCTAATTAGGTTGACCATCTTCATTCTAGGTTAATATTTTCACGTAATTATATTAAAACTAAAATTTAATTCCAACTGAAACTTAAGTTGAATCACAAATTGAACAACCCAAAAAAAAAAACACGGCTCTAAGGAAAATGTTACAAACAACGTGGTTTTGCCACATAATTACAGAGTTTGAATCGAGTGCTAATTTCAGTGACTGAATGAAGGTCCTATTTGAGTGTGTAGTATCTTCAAATTACATTGGCTGCTAAGAGATCCTTGAAACTTGTTAAGTATTTGAATAAGAAGTAGTGTTTTTTAAATCTGTAAAAGTGTTTATAAATGTTGAGATAAAGAAATTTAGTTTGATAGATAATTTAACTTTCTCAATTTGGAACCAATTAGTCCTAACAGGTAGGGGATATAACTCTCCCTATTCACGAATTATTTCATCAAATTCTTTTTATTATCTAGTTTAAATAAAAATTGTAAGCTACCACACTTATTTCAGGTTATTAACGCATCTTTGAGAATATATATTCAGTGATTTTCATAACTACCACTAAAGGAAAACGGATGATGTCTCGATTTCAGATATGACTAGCTGACCCATGCGAATATTTCGCAAGTTCGGAGTAGGCCTACATTCACCTGATTTAACACGTTGATTTAATTCAGTTAATTAAGTTTATTTATTTACATTGGTTTATAAATAACAGTTTCCCTATACAATCTTACAGAGTAAACAATCTAACTAATAGTTGTCATGCTAGTTAAACAGATGGTTAGTAGATGGCGCCTTTCATTACGAACATACAAAGTATAATATAAAAGTTTTTTTTAATCAATTTCTGTTATTAAAACATGAATTTTAAGCTGTTTGTATATTTTTTGTTAATAGCGAGGAACATAAGCTTTAAAATGATGTTTGAATAATTAATTTTGATGAAGAATTAAGGGAGCTATCGCTTAGCGACAAAAAAACACCTTTGAGAAATAATAGCAATGTAGTGGCGTAACGGCAGCTCTCCAGCTGGGTATTGTTATCATCAGTGTTGCCAACGCCAGGAAAATATCCCTACAACTTACTTGATCTTACATCACTGTTACTTTCTTATTTTTTATTTCTTTTTTTTTTTGTATTTTTTCGTATAATTGTATTTTGTATATTTTTCCGGTGTAGCGGTTAAGGAAAGCATTAAAATGATGCCTCATTCATGTAATTTGATGATGTATTAAGGAAGTTATGGCGTACCGACAAAAAAATGGCCTTGAGAAATAATATATGTGATACCCATAGATTGAGCTCCAAGCTACGGCTGAAATTTCTCTATTTAACATATTCCAGAGTCTTCGAAGAAAACCTTGATTTTAACAGTTTCAAATCAGGGCTGAAATATTTTCTACTCCAGAGGGGCGTGTACTCGGTCTATGAGTTTATGTCATAGCCATTATTATGAATTTTATTCTTTCAACTGTGTATTTTGTATTATTGTAATAATTAAGTTTGATTGTAATTTTTAGCCATAGTAAATCGAGTGACATCATTAGTGTTACATATGTTCATTCTTAACGCTTTGAATTTATTAAATTGGTTTATATTTTGGTTTTTGACCCATGCAAATACAAATTATAAATAATAAATAGTTATCAAATAGTAAACATGTACATAAAACTGATTAAATATATTTTTATCCAATATTAGTGAAAATCTTGACAACTCATCTTTTTGTTTAGAAATAAGGTTTCGTTCAAAGATATTTCTAACCCCTGAGTTAGATAATAACATATTGCTACTAATTTCTTCAAAATAAATCAAATCATTCCTACACAAAAATGTTTCAATAACCAAGTCATTTTGATACAGTTAAGACCAAATTCTAAACCAGTAGTATTATCAGTTTTTTTTAAACTAACCTAATATGTAAGCTATAAACATGAAATTGAAATAATAGAAAAATAAGTCACCTGCGCTCTATTTCTTTTGGTAAAATATTCAACACATTTTCTGCTACGATAGATGAGTTGAGTATTTTAATAACATCTGTACATTTTAACAATACAATTTATTTTTACTATACATAAAAAGTTTTTAACAGGCATTTACTGAATTTCCAATATTAACATCAATTTACACTATTTACAAAATAAATGATAATTTTGTATATTTTAAATGTTCTGTGTGGTATTGAATTTGACCAGAGCACATCTATAAATATAAAACAACAATCTACTAACTACATAAATATTTCCCAATGACAAAAAAACACCTTATTTTTTATACATTGGCAGCCATGCTGGTTTAGGTGGTCTCGATCTTTGTCTTCCAGTTTCAAAACTGCCTTCAATTTTGCAACTGGTACATACATATATATTTAACCAATACATAAAGTAGAGGTGAAAGGAAACAAATATATTGTGTACATAATACACATAATTTTTGAGAGAATAACATCGGAATCGATTAACAGAGACATTTTAACATTAAGCTGACAAATATGAACAATTATTCTAGAACAATGCAGATATTTCACATTTTTAAGGTACACAGACACCAATATTTCTAGAATAGATGAAGAACATCTCCATCATTGTTATAGAAAACTAGATGCCAACTTTAACTAAAAAACTAAATCCAGTTGTATCAGGATGGCAGAAACTAATCGACTGGAGTAGAGGCGGGCTATTAGATAAATATTTAGATGTCAAAATAAACTCAAGCATTTTGCCATTTTGTACATCCTGCAGAGACAGAAACATAAGTATGGTAGACATTTTACACAGAAAACAGCAGTTTAATAATATCTTAGTTAAGGTTGATTATAAATCTAAAATTTTGCTTTAACCTGTAATCACTTGAATCCGTGCAGTTTCTTTTTTCTCTTACAAAAGTCCCAAACACATGGACATGAGCTTTTTATCCAATAGAATTTAACTTCATGAAAGAAACACTTGCGGACAAATATAATAAACGCGACTGAATGCAAAATATAGACATAGCAAATGATTGTTTCAGTACTTGCTTCCAATTAGATACAGTATCTGACAAAATAAAAACTGCCAACATGCACGCCTGGTGTACACTAGTCCAGCAACTTACTAGAAAACCATATAACACATCAGGTTATAGAAATATATACACAGAGCGTCAAATAAGCCCTGGAACACCACTAAAATTTAAATTGCTTGAGATATCAATGGGAAACCTCCACAATATATTAAGCTACTTTCTGTGACTTTTATTTTTAATGGTAACTCTTTATCTTATGCGCGTATCATTGTAAAAGTTTATTCAAAAGAAAAATAATGACATCTAGAGAAATTAAACTTGAAATCAAACTTTAACATAGCAGTCTATGTGATCAACTACTTACAATCAACTGAATAAATAAGATTGACTAGAAATTCCTAGTTTGATATTTTAAAATTAGGATGTTGAGGAACCGAAAACCACCTGGTTCAGTATACTGATAAGATGACAAGGAAATTAATGTAATTTATTACTGCTTATGTTCTTAAAAGAGCTGGTTAAAATAAATGTAGGAAACGTATAACTCTTAATTAGTTTTTCAATGATAAATTTTCACATTTAAAGAGGCAACATTTGTAACCCTGTTATAAAGTCAAACAAAATATCATAGTCGGTACAGTGGAGGTTTCCTATTGATATCTCGAGAGGTTTAAATTTTTGACAGGTATCAGTGCTTATTGTACACTAAGTTTTTTATTTATTAACAAAAGTTTAATTTTGATTTATAAATTGGTTCTTAGTTTGCTTCAAAATCAGTTTTAAAAAAGATTGTTTAGTTTGGAAAATGTCTAAGACAACACATTCCCAGAAAAAAATTGAACAAGTACTCAAACAGTTGAAATTATTCATGGGATTATGAAATAAAGTGCTCATATGTATTTATTGTAATATAATACATTATATTTGTAAAAACTTTTTTGACAAGTAAAACATTGAATAAGAATAGGTAAAAATAATTGTTTATAATAAATAACAAAATCAACCATTTATCAAATAATAAACAAATGATGCTTGCTTATAAAATCAAAGTATTAAAGTTAAATTGAGCTCCACAGAGTAAAATGGTTAAACAAGAAATAGGCTTAGAAAAATAATCCTAGGTTAGTTCCATGCAAAATAATGTAATAACACTTTGTGTTTCTCTTCTAAATGTGATAGGAGACCAAACTGTGGCTAGTGAAATCATCACAATCTTTCCTCTCAATATTTAATAAAATGTCCTTATAACTAATTTATAAGACCGAAATAAAATATTTATTGTAATATAATACATTATATTTGTAAAAACTTTGTTGACAAGTAAATCATTTAAAAAGAATAGGTAAAAATAATTGTTTATAATAAATAACAAAATCAACCATTTATCAAATAATAAACAAATGATGGTTGCTTATAAAATCAAAGTATTAAAGTTAAATTGAGCTCCACAGAGTAAAATAATTAAACAAGAAATAGGCTTAGAAAAATAATCCTAGGTTAGTTCCATACGAAATAATGTAATAACACTTTGTGTTTCTCTTCTAAATGTGATTCATAGTAGACCAAAATGTGGCTAGTGAAATAATCACAATCTTTTCCTCAATGTTTAATAAAATGTCCTTATAACTGACTTATAAGACTGAAATAAAATATACACTGAATGAGTATCTATGGTGGATAATAAAAACAAAGAACAACAAACAGTTTAAGGTCCTGTGCGGCTTACTACCTTATACACTTAATATAATACAAGTAACAAATAATTACAGTATAAATAATACAAACAAACAGAACTGTATATTAACACATTTAAAAGTAACAAATAACATTTTTTTATGTTTATTTTCCCCATAGTTTGATAACAACACACAAAATTTGTTTGTAAACTTAAATTGTATATATTTTAACAGATGATATATTTCTATTATCATTTATCTTAATGTACAAAAAAACTTTAAATTAAATCAACTGGTACAATTTAGAAATATACCAGGTGTCTTAAAAGTCCCACTCCCCCCCCCCTTTAACTTTTGTGTTTGTTAAAACAAACAAATATCCTTTGGGGAACGATACTAACTTAGCCCAAAGTATTTTTTGAAGCAATCGGAAATTTTGAGTGTCCACTAAAAATGGGGGGATTTTGGAGGCAACTCAAAATTTTTAAATGGGAAGTATGGTCATGTGATACCTCATTTTAAAGGTTAATTTGAGACTAGGAAAATGACATAAAGAAAATAAAAATCGGACAACCCAAAACAAAATGGCGGCCCTAAACATGTTGAAATAAATCTACATAAAGTTGCTAATATCTCGAAAAGGAAGTTTTCAGAAAAAAAATCAGGAGACAAAAAATTTTTATTTCAAAGTGCTTGACCTAACAAAATGACTTTCAAATCGATTTCGGTAATTTTATTTTAAAAAAATTTTTTTAAGATGTAGGAACCGACTTAAAATTTACGATATTTTAGGGGACATTCAAAATTTCCGATTGCTTCAAAAGATACTTTGGGCTAAGTTAGTATCGTTCCCAAAGGATATATTTGTTTGTTTTAACAAACACAAAAGTTAAGGGGGGTGGGGGCGGGGACTTTTAAGACACCTGGTATATTCAGTTTCAAGTTATTATTATTTTACAATAGATAACATAATTTTGTACACGAAATATAACAAATTATTAATTGACTAAAAATGTCAATAACTCTTCAATTTGTTGTGTTGCTATATTAAAAAAATATATTTCAGCTTGTAGGAACAGTCGACTAATGTTTTTACAATATTTTGTTCGGTGCATACTATACATCTTTGGGTTTCTTTTTAAAAACTTGCATTTTTTGGAAAGTATTTCTTTTTCCAGATATAAATGTTAGCTTTGTTTTCGTTTAAAGTCCTACAAGCCTTACTAAAATAAAAAATATTTAACACAATTATATATAAAATAAACCAACATATAATGAGTATTTGAGGATATGAATCAACTCTTATTAAAAAGCTCAGAATGAGAGTACTGAAATCACAGTTATATGCCAACAAATCTAGTACATATCATAATTGTATTTACTAAGAGTTCAAAAAGGCAGCAGAGTACCAAGTAGCATACAACTCTTAACAACAAATTATGATCAGATTTATGTTATTATTAATATCATCAATAAATGTTTTTCATTAAATCACAAATTAATCACATTTATTGTAAAAGTTTTTATAAATTAGTGTATTCCATAATTTATGAAAAACAAGGAAGGAAGTAGAGAAAATCTAAGAGTTAAATATTTTATAGTATAATTATTTTAATTGTATCTTTGGGAGTACATTAGTCTTAATCTTCTGACCATTTCTTTGTACTAAAAATTATTAGATTTTTTATAAATTTTGATTTAAGTACATATTAAAATATAAATATGACAAAAAATATTTAAGCTGTAGCTGTATGTGGTACCATTGACTTTACAAGACATCTTGATAATAAAAGTTGATAAACATACTCGAGACAGCGCTTATTAGCTGCATTCTAGTATTTACAAGTGTCGGTCCTATTCACAAACAAAAATAAATGTTGTTAATAACATTTTCAATAATACATACAATAGCCTGTTTATATATAAATATTAACAAGCTATGACAACCATTTTGGTTTGTCTCCATAAAAATTACAATTGTATATTAATATTAGGGGTGTGCGAGATTTACTTTTTGAATTCGAGACGAGAACTGGATTTTATTTAATACAAATTATCGAGATCGAGAAAAAGACGAAAGCAAAGGTTTATAGGAACAGGCGAGAAACGAGAGTTTATTAAATACAAATTATCGAGATCGAGAAAAAGACGAAAACAAAGGTTTATAGTAACAAGCGAGAAACGAGAGTTTATTAAATACAATTTATCGAGATCGAGAAAAAGACGAGAGCTGAGCTTTAGGGACAAACAAGAATTATTAATACACTTTATTGAGATCGAGAAAAACAAAAATAGCTATTTAGGAAGAAGAATGTACCAAAACCTTAATTTTGAGCTCAGAGAGAGGAATACCAATGACTTTTTACATCATTGAAAAATATAATGTATATGGGAATAAGTTTATTATTAATAAGTTAATAATTAAGTTCTTTCGATTTAATGCACTGTCTATTGTAAATACTCCCAAACGGGGGTTGGCAAGCGAAGCACGCAATTCACTGTCTATTGAGAATACTCCCAATCCTCCTGTTGAGTTGTTTCGACAGCTTCCGTTTCACTTCTTTTCATCCTAATGTAACACTGTAAGTTTTATGAAAATACTAAATCTAAAACTCGGGATTTAAAAAACGTATCGAGAAATTTATGGCTGAATCGAGAAAAGAACAACCGAGAAATTAATTTTATTCTTGACAACGAGATCGAGACGATATTGAGTTATTCTAGTTACTGCTCGAGAGTTTCGAAATCTTGCACACCCCTAATTAATATACACCATATAAATTGTAAATAATATCAGAAACAATGTAAAAGAATACGATATAATAACATCATTAGTAAGGATACTCTTCGTGAAAGGAAACGAAAGTCTCTAAAGTTTTAGGAATCTGTCCCTTGTATGGAATGCCGTGTTTACAAACAACCGTAGCTGCCATACAACGAAGCGAGGTGTAGTTGATCAATGGGATATTGTTGAAAGGATTCACAGAAATCAATAACCACGGGCAATCTCCAGCTTTGTTGGGTTGATCCAAGTGCGCTCCATGATCGAGTAACAACTGCACTAACTAAAAACAAAGACAAGGTGTGTTCAAATTAAGTGCAATATAGAGTGTATAAATAATACAAATGTAAAATTAAAATTTAGACGACACAGAAATTTAAACATCATTCAGAATATTTTGAAAGTACAATCATTGCAGCAAACACAGCCTGAACGCCTTCTTTTTAATACATTGTTTTAACCCTCCCAGTGCCAGATTGCCCAAAATGACGTTCTCTCAGGGACAAGATGCAACCAATTCGAACCTAAGCGAGAATTTGCATATTCGGTTATACACTTAAAATCATCCAATCGTAATAAAACCGGCACCATTGGAAAGGAAATCAATTAAACTTTAATTTTTGTATTTAAAACTTTTTCGTAAAACGTATATTTACATACGTAATCATCGTTTTAAAATATGCAGATCGGGTTACAGCTGTTTCCGTGCACGAATTTGCATACAATTGTACTGTTATTTCCCACTTCTTACATGTCTAAGATCATCTACAGAAATATTTCTATCGAAATTATAAACATACCATTGGATTCGTCAAGATTTTATCTTTCTAATAGTGCCTTCCAATCAGATTCCACTATTTTACACGATTTATGACGACGATTTCTGTAAACCTTGCTATTGGACAGTTTTCAACCAATGAAACAGGCACATTTGTCAACCGAGATAACACCTACAATATCATATGTTTTGACAGATTTCTTTTCACCATATTGTAGAGAACAGTTTGATCTTTCTAACGGTGGGAAGTAAACTAGAAATTTCCAGTTTTTTGTTTGTCTAGACAGCAGTGAAAAGTACATAATT
Organism: Philaenus spumarius; assembly: GCA_018207615.1. Classification (NCBI taxonomy): domain Eukaryota; kingdom Metazoa; phylum Arthropoda; class Insecta; order Hemiptera; family Aphrophoridae; genus Philaenus; species Philaenus spumarius. The sequence goes on from JAGFPH010000698.1 coordinate 250,603, forward strand.
AGAGCGGTCTGGTGTGACCGTCTCGTTCCCACGTAATTCAACGTACCCTTCTCGTCCGACCTTTATTGACGGCAAAATGTCATTAGATTCATGTCATTTTGTTATTCTAATAAAGATAACTCAAACACTTTTGTGAACTAAGGAAAGACAAGTGTACCGTTCTTTCCTTTGATTTATCCTCTACACTTTGTTATAATAATATTTCATTTTTGGGCAAAGCATATATTAGTAAATTACGTTTCAAACTAGGGCTAGTTTTGTTAGAAGTAATGTATTTGGAACATAAAAACTGTTTTTTTCAAAATCAGAAATTTGAAATTGATAAATGTTTTTAGATAGTTCTATTTAGAACTAAATTACAAAACTTTTTTACGCTTACGAAAAAATGACAAAAAAATGTTTACTACTTGTTATGTAGGCGTAAAGTTGAACTTTTTCCTTTCGTTACTGAACATTTTTTGTTTCTTGAGCTAATAACTTTTACAATTTTACATCAATAAATTTTTTAATTGCATATATGAGTTCTTTCAACCTTTCTCTACAAAAAAGGTATAGAACACGTTTGGATCAGGATAGAATTACTATTATTGGCAATTTTTTTAAAATATGCTTGCAAAACACTAAAAACCGGCTCGCCAATTTGAGCTATAACCAGGGCACTAGTAGGGTTAATAATATTTATCAAAACTATAAAATGATAAATAATTTTTACAAAGGAATTAGGTCTTCGACATATCATTAAAATATGCTCAGTTGCTTCCCTCAGGATGGTAATCGTATTTCTCTTTTTAGCTGTTATTTTTCAATCAGTTCTGTTGATTCCTAGACATAAAACTTCACTTTCACTTGAATATAGGTCAGCCTTAACAATCAGGTTGATTAGTGGACCTATCTATAGATGTTTTAGTAAAAATATATCAAAATTTACATCAGAACATAGAAAACTTAAAACACAATGCATATGGTTTCTAAAATTGGAAAGAAGTTTATTCGTTACATCAAGTTATACTAAAAGTGTAACCATTCAGTACTTAAGGTGTTTGTCAACTTATAATAGTCATGACATAACAAAGACCTAAATTTAGATAAGTCGTTTGTCAAAAGTTATGTGACGTTTAACAATCGCTAATAAATATTGGATAGTAACCCAGTGTTCACTACGAAGATAGTGAAGAAGTAGTTTCAACTGTTATAAATAACAACAAAGTAGTGGCTGTACTTGTCTTCTGTTTCCGTAAATGCATACAAAGAATATAAACAAGGCCAAAGTTAACTAGTTTTAATTGTTTTGGTAGATTCAGTTATCAAATTCTTTCAAAGTTATTACAATGACATAACAACACAAATATTGGTGATGTCTAACCTTTAAGACAATAGTGAACAGTATCTTACGTTTTAGATTAATTTCAACATTTTTTCTTTGTCCTGTTATTTTTTAAATTATTGCTACTTCTTTATTTTGAGTATCCACTTTTTAACATACAATTTTTCTATTCAGAATAATTAGTTAAAACAATGCGAATACACTAGAACCTGTTTAATCCGAACCCCACTAATTCGTTTGTATTATAGAGGTTCTACTGTATACGTATTTTGTATTTTAGTTCTTTAAGCAATTTATTCTACTTAAACCGGAGGTTAAGCTTTTTCAGTAAAGCAATATTAAGGCACCTGATGACAGGCATATTGTTCACTGCAGTATGCTATAAAAGAAAAACAGTCGGGTCAACTTACTGGTGCGTAAAAGTTGTACGGATTGGCTGCAACATGGAGAGGAGTTGAGCGTGATTCGTTGCGAGCATTCACTGGTGCTCCACATCTGAGTAATAATCGGATAACGGACATATTCGGAAATATCACCTGGGTAAAAAATAACAAAAATTTAACTACTCCACTTACTCGAAAAATAAAAACTTTTAACATATTCTAAACTTATATCAAGTCAATAATTGTTAAGCAACAACCACTTTAAAAGCAGTACAAATTTATTAAATTAAAAAAATCCAAAACGAATATAAAAATTATCATAAATGACTTAATTTTTATAAGTGATTTTTACAGCAAGATGTTGTCAGACTGAAGTTTATTTAACATGCTTTATGGTAGGCCTATTCAAGACCAATGTAGTTACTGCTTCTCTAAGAATAGCATCGATCAATCAATATTTATTTATATAAGGCAGGTCATGTAGTAATAATTTAGCAAAACAAAAATTGTTCCTCTTTTTACAATTTTATGCTTCTTAAAATTAATTTTAAATATAAAAATAGAAAAATTTAAATAAAACTTATATTCAGAAAAATTATGATAAGAAAGAATACACACACATAAAATTATAATAGCAAAAAATACACACATAAAATTTTACTATCAACAAACTTCATTTTTCCATCCATAGGCTGTACCTTTGCCAGTACAATTAATTTCAATATGTCGTGTACTCATTTATATAATAATAGGCTATAACGTGGGAGAAAAACATAGACTTCTATTATCTCTTTCAACTCTTTAGAGAGTTTATTCATGAAACGGATTCGTCTCAGATGGTAGCTTATCGAAAGCTTTGAATCTGTGCTGTTTGTCACCAAAGTACTCATTTATTTAATAATAGGCTATAAAGTGGGAGGAAAACATAGACTTTTATTGTTTCTTT
>JAGFPH010000698.1:263255-292234 GCA_018207615.1 Philaenus spumarius
CATTTATATAATAATAGGCTATAACATGGGAGGAAAACATAGACTTTTATTGTTTCTTTCAACTCTTTAGGGAGTTTATTCATGAAATGGATTCGTCTCAGATGGTAGCTTGTCGAAAGCTTTGAATCTGTGCTGCTTGCCTCCAAAGTACTCAAATATATCATGTATATAATAATAGGCTATAACGTGGGAGAAAAACATAGACTTTTATTGTTTCTTTCAACTCTTTAGGGAGTTTATTCATGAAATGGATTCGTCTCAGATGGTAGCTTGTCGAAAGCTTTGAATCTGTGCTGCTTGCCTCCAAAGTACTCATTTATATAATAATAGGCTATAACGTGGGAGGAAAACATAGACTTTTACTGTTTCTTTCAACTCTTTAGGGAGTTTATTCATAAAACTGATTCGTCTCAGATGGTAACTTGTCGAAAGCTTTGAATCTGTCCTGTTTGTCACCAAAGTACTCATTTATATAATAATAGGCTATAACGTGGGAGGAAAACATAGACTTAGATTGTTTCTTTCAACTCTTTAGGGAGTTTATTCATGAAACTGATTCGTCTCAGATGGTAGCTTGTCAAAAGCTTTGAATCTATGCTGTTTGTCACCAAAGTACTCATTTATATAATAATAGGCTATAACGTGGGAGTAAAATATAGACTTTTATTGTTTCTTTCAACTCTTTAGGTAGTTTATTCAAGAAACGGATTGGTCTCAGAAGGTAGCTTGTCAGAAGCTTTGAATCTGTGCTGTTTGTCACCAAAGTACTCATTTATATAATAATAGGCTATAACGTGGGAGGAAAACATTGACTTCTATGAGTGAACAAAAGAGTAAATATACTGTAAGCGTATGGTTGTATTATTAGATTTTTTTGTCTTATTTAGTGGTATTCAATTAAAATCTTTATTGACGGTGTCACTCAAAGGTTTTGAGCATTCATTTTTATCAAAGTTGTAAACATAACCTTGGTTTTGAGTTGAATTTTTTATGTGATTCAGATGTATGAATGTACATTATTATATCTATAATATCAGCACAAAACGGTATATAGTGGTAAACATAACCTTAAATGGTCCACATAGTTGTTTGAAGTATTACACCTGATGGACGAAATCAGCTGTTATGTGTTAGCGAATAAATCAAACAATATAACCATGCGCATGCGCTATATATTATGTTCTTAATCATGGATGTACGTACGTACACTCACTTTTGCAGAGTTGATTGTATAAAAGTAATGAAACTTTGTAGATTTGGAAAAAACTGTTTTATAATAGTACGTTTATATTATTATTTTTCTTATACATGTAAAAACAAGTAACAACAAAAATGGTAACCAATAACTTTATAAACAGATGCATTCAGGACTGACATATATTTTATTATTAAGGTATATAAAAATGATGGGGTTATTTTAAAGATATTTTAGTAAAACACTACAAATACTCTAGTCTTTGTCACTTGTACTTTATCTCAGACTTGTACAATGAAAAATAGGTCTTAAAAGGGCTCCCATTGGCCTAGACAAACAGAACTGTTCCGTAGCCGGTTGCTGGACCCCGAATGTAGACATATTTTTATGAAACCCCTATGCGTCAGACAGAGAACTGCTTTTGCTTTACCAATCTTATTTCTTCACTAGCCTAGAGTTTTTGTTTTTTGCTTTGCTACGCATTGACTAAAAATTTATTGCCCTTGTTGTTTTTCAGGTCAACAAGAGTCTGTAATGTTCTTTTACTCAGTAGACGACGAAGTAGCCTTTACACTTACATTCTTTCCCACACGCGATCTTACGAAGATTGAGTGTGGGAATGCTCGTATTGACTTTAGACTTCTAGAAAACTCTAGGCCCGGGATTAAGTGCATGATAGCGCATACGCAAATCCCCCACTACATCAGCAACCTTTACACACAGACTCTTTCCCGCTAGTGGCTCTTTCCGACAGGAAAGCATCAAAATGTAAAGGCCGCTATTCTCGATTTAGACGAGTGAACGGTCTACTAACTCTTATCGCCAATGATGCGAGTCACACGAATATATGTATTCGATGATACTTTGATTTAAACTAATATTGAGAATGACATGGCCCTAGTGGTGAGAGGGTGTTCGCCACTCGCTATTCCAATCAGGAAGAGGCAGTTGTCATGGCAACCTGTGCACCCTCCTGTATTGCCAGATTTTTGTTAAATTGATTGACATTGCAAACAGGTGAACTACGGTCTGTTCTCGTAATAATTGAACCAATTGCTTGACGAGAAACACCAAAAACATAAAAAATCTCCGAGGTCGGACTAGCGCGGACTGTACTGTATATGAAGAGCATAAATTAATGTAACAATACACTAATCTATTTAATGTAAACTGTATATTGTTTTTCTGTAAAATAAAATATTTCCAGTTCATATTGGTTCATATTTCAGTTCATAATCGGTTGGGGTGGACTATACAATACAGCATTAGACCCATTAGCAATTCAAAAAAGGCTATTCAATATCATTGGAATCAACTATCAAGATACGAATAAACTATTAAATATATAACAAGTGTTTGTTGTTAAAGCTCTAGCACACCTGTACCAAGAACTTGAAAGTAAATTCTTAAACAATCCAATAAATACTAGGTTTAAGAATATTTCTCTACCAAAACACTTCGCTACGCAAGGAAGTACTTCAATGAACTACCAAATGAGTTAAAATCGCTAACTTTAGTGAAAATGTTATAAAAAAGAAAATTAAAACTTAAATAAGTGAATTTAGTACAGAGTAAATGAATTGAATAAATATGAAAGAAACTTTTCTTTTTTTTCTTCTAATGAATTAAATTAAGGGGGCTCTAGTAGAACAGAAAGCAACTTGCGACTCCCTGTAGCGGCGGTAGGTTACGCGGACATTGCTCATCCTAAATCCATTTAAAACCCGCAATTATTCAAATATCATTTTTTTTTAAATACCAAACTCTTGGGGACAAAATTCTTCATCTGAATGGCTTGGTAATTTTTCGCTATAATTAATAGTTACAATGTAAAAAATATTTAAAATCACCCTATAGCGGCGGTAGGTTACACGGACATTGCTCAGCCTAAATCCATTTAAAACCCGCAACTGTTCAAGTGTTTTAAAAAAAATACCAAAATCTTGGGGACGAAATTCTTCAGGCGAATGGCTTGGTAGTTTTTCGCTATAATTAATAGTGACAACATACAAAAATATTAAAAATCAATGTTTTAAATTGTTAATAAATATTAAACAAAATATTTTTCTTAATTTTTAAAAAGCCATTTGCATGCATATTGACCATAGCTTTAAAATGACATATCGTTTATAATTTTCCGATCAAAAATAAAGGAAAAATTTGGATTTTAATTTAACATTGGTCTTATGGAGTGTCAGCCAACATGGCCGACAGCTAGAGCCGACCCTTAATTGACAAGTGTGAAAATCTAGGTACATTTTATAAAAAAAATGTACACCAATTTCAAATAAAAACTATTATATTATTATTATTGTATTACTATTGTTATGTTATATTATATACTATTATATTAGAATTAGGCTAGGTATTTCTAGCACAATTTAATTTCTTCTTTTTTTTTAATCTTTAAATATAGGGACCAACCTATGTACGGGCATTTTTGCCCCCTATAGGTCCTTTATGTATTATTATGTAAAGGAATTTTTGGTAATAAATTCATTCATAAAATAAAATATTTTTATCATTCAATTTTATACAATGGGTGATCCCGGAATCGACCAAGACGGTTAATCCAAGTTTTACTGTACCCTTGAGTCTGGAATACAGGCTTAACACTTTACCAATGTATTTTTTGTAAAATTGTTATTTTATTTTACAACGTTGGAAGATTTGACTTTTTAGATTAGATCGTAATTTTTCTTGTTTTTTACATAATATGTTCTGTCTTGATTAGACTTGAAGAGAGTGAGAGTTGTGATATATTCTTATGAATTGTTTGTGTATTAATAGAGATTTGCAAATAAATTATTATTTAGACGATTAAAAGAATTTATTTCATAAAACCCTTGCGACTACAAAAACTGTGATTTTTAAAGTGATGACAAAGAAAATGAAAACGATGCAGCACATTATGCGTTACAATCTTTTCATAGAAAATAATATGATCTATCCAAACAATAAAACACATTTAGTTTTTCAGTAGATAGCCTTGTAGATAGTTCAATTTATTTTTAAATGTAAAAATTTAGACAGAATAGGACTTTGTTATTTTTTTAAATAATGTTATTTTATTTGTTACTGCAGAACTCTGTACAATGGGACACCACCTGTTCACTCGTTTTTATCTAAAATAAATAAATAGGCTACTTCGGATGAGATTATTAAATTGCATAATTTTCCAGGTTAACCATAAGTTATTTATAAATTGTGTGTTATTGACAATGTTGAAAAGTCAATACTGATAATTTCATTCTTTCACAATCGTAATGAGATTACAGTATAACCAAATATTTAGTTAATCTATCAGCGGTAGACCAACACACTGTAACAATATTGTATATACATTAAATCTCCGATTACAGAGCTTGTATAGAGATTTGCTAAACAAAACAACAACAATAAAACAGAATATACAAAGGTCAAACTCAAACCTGATTTTCATCACTGAAATAGCTGCTCTTGATTGTATTAAGTCTGGACACACACAAATGCAGCAAAGTATCTCCTGTAGTTGCAGATCTTGGATTCTCTAATACTAGATTGCGAACACAATTGAAAACTTGTTCCTTTTGATCTTCAGATTTCCCAGTTTCAACCAATAGGTATATCAAATGTGTGATGCACTTTAAGATACGATCGAAACTCTCCTGTTGCCTTTTGTACACAGGTCTGACCTAAGGTGAAATTACAGATTAATTTCAATATGTAATATACTACACAGTACAACCGTGTTTGCTATAGTCGGAACCTTAACCCTGTAAATGGCAGACTGCACTTTGGGACGCTCTCTCGGGCGTAGAACGCAACAAGCTCGAACAATAGAGAGAATTTGCATATTCCGTTATTTAATACACTTAAAATCATCCAATCGTAATAAAACAAGATCCATTGAAAAGCTAATCAATTAAACTTTAATTTTTGTATTTAAAACTTTTTCGTAAAACGTATATTTACATAAGTAATCATCATTTTAAAATATGCAGATCGGGTTACAGCTGTTTCCGTGCGCGAATATGCATACAATTGTACTGTTATTTCCCACTTCTTACATGTCCAAGACCATCTACAGAAGTATTTCTATCGAGATTATAAAAATACCATTGGATTCGTCAAGATTTCATCTTTCTAATAGTGCCTTCCAATCAGATGTCACTATTTTACCCGATTTTTGACGACGATTTCTGTAAACCTTGCGATTGGACAGTTTTTCAACCAATGAAACAGCCTATTTGTCAACCGAGATAACGCCCACTATATCACATGTTTTGACAGATTTCTGTACACCATTTTGTAGAGAACAGTTTGCACTTTCTAACGGTGGGAATTAAACTAGAATAAACCAGTTTTTTGTTTGTCCAGACAGCAGTGTAAAGTACATAATTAGGGCAGTCAGGTGAGACCGTCTTGCGCATGGGTTCCCACGTTATTCATATGACCCTTCCTGCGACCGGCGACTTTTCATTACATTGATGTCATTTTGTTATTCAAATAAAGAAAACTCAAACACTTTTGTGAACTAAGGAAAGACAAGAATACCGTTCTTTTCTACGATTTGTCCTCTACACTTTGTTATAATATTTCATTTCTGGGCAAAGCATATATTAGTAAATTACATTTCAAACTACGCCTAGTTTTGTTAGCAGTCATGTATTTGAACATAAAAACAGTTTTTTTCAAAATAAGAAATTTGAAATTGATAAATGTTTTTATACAGTTCTATTTAGAACTAAATTACGAAACATTTTTACGCTTACGAAAAAATTACAAAAAATGTTTACTAATTGTTATTTAGGCCTAAAGTTGAACTTTTTCCTTTCGTTACTGAACATTTTTTTGCTTTCTAAGGTAATAACTTTTACAATTTTAAAAGAAACAAATTTTTAGTGGCATATTTGAATTCTTTGAAGTTTTTTCTACAAAAAAGCTATGGAACACTTTTGAATTGTGGTTCATTTACTATTTCTTTAGGATTTAAAAAAAAAAAACGGCTTTTTAATTTTCGCTATAGCACTGCCATATGTAGGGTTAAACAGTTGCGCAGATTTAAGTCACGCCTAGTTTACAATTTACATCTTCATTCGTCTCACCAACATAAAGTAAAAACGTTAAGAAAAAGAAAACCTTGCTATCCATAACCTAGAATACCTAAGAAAAAGAAATCCTTGCTATCCACAACCTCGAATACCAGTCTTCATAATACATGCACTCGCCCTAGTAACACCAATAAAATTACTCTGTTAACGGTTCCATGCATCCATAAAAAATAAAACATTTACCATAATACAATGCGTTGTATCATGTTTTCGAGTTGGCTAATATCAGGCTCCTATGTACGATGAATGAGGGTGAATAAAGCCTTACAGGAAATCATGAACGGTGGAGGGGTTTACAAAATAAAGAGCGGTGAAAATTAATCATTTTATACACCGCTTTAAGGTCACCTCTTTAAGACGCGATACCATAAACATGTAAATTCATTAAATAAATATCCGACGAACTAATAAACATTTGTAATAACATTTATTTATAAAAAGAACCTACTAAATAATAAATTCCAAAGTAAACTTTAAAGCAAATCCTACGTACAAATAACAAAGTAATAATAACGAAGTTCTAGTTGATGTAAAATTGAAATATAATAATTTAATATAATATTTCCGATTGACAATAGGTGTTTTGTGTACATGCTGAATATTTGGTAAAGGCGCTCAGAACAATTTTGCCCACGAACGCATTTTTTGTCAAATTTAAAAATTTTGACACAGTTAAGTTATTAGCATATATCTAAGATTAGGTGTTTAAATATATAGGATATTTCAGTATATGGTAGGTACTTGGCAATAAAATTCATGAATGACAATATTATAACAAATACACACGCATGTAAACTACTTAATTTTTATATTAGTATAGATATAAGAAAATAATTACCTCCAATAAGCTGCGACAATGAGACAGTTTATTTGCCAGTAGTAGAAATGTATCTAATACATCAGAAAATAATGGCTCTTCATCTACCCTACCATTGGTCCCTATTACTTCCAAGCTCTTCTCGTTCAAGTCTACAAATAGTCTTACCAAGGCTTGTGCTGTAAAACATGTGTCGCTATACAAAACCTGAAAAATAGTAAGAATTATTTATTTTATTTCTGATTCACCATAAATAAATATATTTTTGAATTAATTGTTATTTTGAAGCGTGCGGTAAATACTTTAATATTAGGTCCGAGTGCGAACAGATAACAGATCGACAGTCGTCCTGTAGCCACACGGTGCACCTACTATCTAACAGTGTCTTTTAAATGTGTTGTGTTTCTATGTGTTTACTTTTTTGTCTTAATCTTTTGACAACCTATACTCAACGAGGGATTTTTTCTGGAGCTGAGACAGGTATCCCGAAACACACCGAAAGAAGAACAAAAGAGGTAAGTTGACAGGTAAATAAAAAGTATTGAACTTTATTATATACAATTAGCGACCTGGATACTACGAAAAATGTATTTATTAATATATTTTGGTAAAAAGCTAAAAAAATTACTTATTCGCCTCCGTATATGGGGAACTTTAAAGGATTAAAAATATATTCAAAACAGTTTTATCAGAATTTCATACTAAAGTACTGTTTGTATATACTGGAATTTAAAAACGTTCACAATGGAATACATTACAGTTACAATGTTAAGTAATGTGCTTGCTAAAACATTAAACATGCAAATAAATTAAATACATAAAATATATGAACAAATTAAAATAATATACAAAACCTCAGCACATACACAAAACATCTCAATTTATACCAAACATAATTTTTGATGAACTAAATTTTCAGATAAGAGAGTTCTAGATAGGCCAGACAAAAGCTTTATGGCAGAGCTTCAAAAATTAAGACACAGCCAAAATCTTTAAACATTTTTCAAACCTTATCCTTGAATCGATAATGTGTGGCCAAAGACAATTCATGTATGCTTTTCATCTTTAAACAAAATTAATAATAATAAGGCATAACCTTAATTATGCACCCTAGTTGAATTACATGAAAATCAAGTTAACTAGGGGTGTCCTTGTCGCAGAACAGAGCGGAGCAAATAACACTTAAAAATATTTCTTTATTTATTCATTTATTTTATAATTTTCCTAAATTTGAGTTGATCTGATTTAAATTATTTAAAATTTTAGAAAATAATAAAATTATCTACTAAAAATTAAATCAATTAATGTTTTTAAATACACACAAAAAAACCTCTGCACCACTGACAAAACCTAACCACCCATAAGTTTAAACTCTGGTGGTAGGATAGCTAAGGTACATCTGCAAGCGAGTATAGAGATTCAACATAATTAGTAAAAATAGCAAACTTAATCTTTGTACTCTTTATGAAATTTTAAATTTAAAAAAACTCCAATGGTAGTTTTTAGAATCCGGTTCAGTTTTTAGATAACTCGGTTCAGTTACTATCTCAAAAGTTTGGATACTCTAATATTATTAAAAAGTAGTTGGGGGTTAATAAAATCACTGGAATTAAGAGAGTTCTTTGGACCTTGATCCAAATACCTAACGCTAAATGCTTACCTTACGTTCAAGGTAAGAATTAGATAAGAAAAAATACTTACTGAATCTTTCTCAACTCTTATTTCCAACGATCTTCTCCACAAATCGATACAACGTTGGTATCTCAAATCATCAGCGTAAGCGGCACCTCTATACATAAGCCTGAACAAAGTGTCTTTATGTTGAGGTCCTAAAACACGCTCACAAACCAGCAAGCTCTGGATTCGCATAGCATCCAAGTCTAAAGATATATTTCTTAAATCTTGTTTGGTGGTGAATTCTACCGCATTTCCAAAAGCGGGTCTTTGTGGCATCACAGGTGTTTTGGCTAGAGGCTTTCCACCGGCTCCATGATTAAGCCTCAACTCGGTCGCCATTTGCCAATGCAGTAGCGCCACCTTTGATGGAAGAAAAAATTTTAATAACATTTATTATTTTTATATTTTTATTTAGGCTGATAAACGGAAATGTAGTGATCTCTATATATAAAGACTGGTTTAAAAATTTGATCTTCTTGTAAATATTTAATTTGAATCAAATAAATTTAAATGGAATCGTACTAGTGGCTTAGCTTAAACCACATAAAATATGTGAACAAAATAATTTAGATCTACACTAAAACATCATGCCTTAAAGTAAATAAAACTAACCAAGAGTGTGCTGAACACGCACAAAATTATTCTCTTTAATGTTTTTGGTACTTTTTATACTATTAGTTTAAATTCCAACCGCTTCGTCATTTGCAACATGAGAAATTGCACAAAAAGATTTGGCCATGAATTTATTAAACTGTAGAAAATTATAAATTTATATGGAAGATGAAATTATCAGAATATGTTTCGGTATATAAAGTTTCTAGTTTCTGGGGTTGGGGAATCCAATAAAAAAGCAACCTTGTGATTGTTACTGTAATTCTTTGTTAAATGTTTGTATACTACAGCACATTTACAAGGTTTATTTGCATACATAGTTCATTTGCAATTCAAAATGCAATTTTTATATAAAATACAACAGTTTAAAATCTGAATGAAAAATTTCCCAGATCTTTAAAAATTAAGTTGACTTTTTTTATAATTAGTTAGACTATTTTGGGCTCAAGTTTACAATACGCCTATCTGTTGATAGGATTGCAGATGACTTTTTTTTTGGGGGGGGGGGAGAAGAGTAATGCTGCCCACCTAAGTTATTGTTTTAATCTTAAACTGTGAGTAGGCCTATAAATGGGAAACTCTACAACTCTAATTTAAATAATATAATGCCTGGAAAATTTACAAAAAAAAACATTTAAAATGCATACAAGAAAAGCACACCACATCCATTGATGATGGTAGGGATTGGACATATTGCTTATAGCATTAAGCATACAAAACGAAAGGTTGATGAGAGTTTATTGAGCGATACCAAATGTAAGAATTAGACTAGGTACTATTATACATATGGTTTAGTAAAAAGTTGGCATGAAAAAAAAACAACTGGGTTACTACGTCATGAAAAGGAGAGTTTAACCCTTCCCTTGCTTTTGACGGGTATATCTGTTGCTTTTTTTTTTTTTTTTTCTTTCTGTTCCAGGCTAAAGATGGATATATCCGTTTATTGATTAAATTTTTATGGGATAAAGACGGGATTACTAAACACAAAAACAATATGTATTTGTTGTTTGTGTAAGCAAGTCAATTATTTGACCTATAAATAATACACTATTCTAGTGTCGAAAGTTGGCAACAGTGATAGTTACGTTGTGGTGAATCATTTATCCTAAAAAGTGCGCCAACTGGTGTCTTTGGCATTTTTTTTTTTTTTTTTCTATTGGATGTAGCTGTTGTTGATGCATACATTTTGTACAAGATAATGCAAAAGGAGCACGATAGACACCGATGAGCCATAAACAGTTCAGGCTGAGCCTCATTGAAGAACTAGTTCGAGACCACATGCAATCACGCCTTCGACGAAGACCATGCCGTCCTAGGGAAAATTCTTGTCAGAGGTTAGACTTTAGACTGCATCTGATGGGAAAGTTCCAAAAGGGGTCTAGAAAGTGTCATGTGCGCTTAAAGAAGAAATTGCGAAAAGAAACAGTTTATTTCTGCAAGACCTGTCTTGAACAACCATCTCTTCATCCTGATCTTTGCTTTGAAATCTATCACACTCAAAACGACTACTAATCAAATAAAAGGACTTGATTTACTGCATATTTCAAAATTGTAACCTGTTATAGTGAAATGTAAATGTCTTAAACAAAATTTCTAATATTGTAACTATGTTTTGTTGGAGCCTTTTTATTTCATTGTTATCTATAAAAGAGGCTTTAGTTTTGTATTAGGGCAAACATTCCGGGCGGAACAAGGATATTTTTGTCTTATTTTAATATTCTTGCAGGTGAAAGACGGATATATATCCGTCCACCTTTTTTGTTTACAAACATTTAAAAAAATTATTTAAGAAAACAAATCAGTATATTTGTAACTTATTTACATATCGCAATGTATACCTCTAAATAATTATGCCCTACAGCACAGATTAATTTAGCCCGGGAAGGATTAAGGTCTGTCAACATGGTAACACAGATTTAAAATATATGAACTTATTCACTTACAAGATCTCAAAATTTAAAAGTTTGTTTGTTTTCGATTATTTATATTATTTAATTTGTGTTGCGGATGTTTAAATTGAATATAAGGTGAGGTGAGTTTCTAAAAAGTTGTAACAAACGATATTGGAATTTGAAATAATTAGACAAGTATTATGATTACGTTGAAGAGTGCTTTTGTGCATGTAGGTTATACCTCTGCCAGAATATGATATGGAGGCATATTATAAACTTTACCCACTATAAAAAACAATATTTGGTCTGAAAATAAATTTCAGCTACCTAAAAATTACAACTTCAAAGCCCATGCTTTTGTTTAAATATCCCAAGAAAATGCCTAAATACTGTGATTGGTCAGATAATGGCATTTGTTTTTGTATAAATTTGATATCATACTAAGCTTTTATTTTTATAATAAATTGAGAATTGGTGATAATGTATTAAACAACAGAACTTCATTGTATAGTCCAAGTTTCTGAAAGAGTAAGAAATTAATAAGGCCTTGGAGATAGACAATCAGTCAACAATTCAGTTTATTGTATTGTACTTTTTATGAAATAGGCAGGCCTACTGTTGTAATTCCATGTCTATAGTGTCTTTTCCAACCTTTTTCAATATTTCTAGTACCAAAAGTTAGTTTATTTCACAGCAAGTTGATTATAACTAAGGAACCCGGTGAATCTGGATCTTTTGCTATTCCGTTAGGCCCTTCGCTTCATAAGCTGATTAGTCAACTGTATATTAGACGCTTTAGACCCGTTATGAAAAAAACCAACAACAGTAAAAACAAAGTTAGAACCTTCAATCTTGATGGCTACAAGTCTGAACAGAAGGTGATTAACTGGTCTACCTACTTCCTTCAGAAAAAAAATACATTTGCCTACAGTCGGGAGCACGAAATAAGGCGGGTGAGAATTTTTGCGGTGTTGCCAGACATGGGACTGGCAAAGCGAGGAACGGTCGAGAATCGCTTGCTCTGCGATAAGCTCAGTGTTGCAGATCGTGGCGCAGAGCAAGCGATTCTCGACCGTTCCTCGCTTTGCCAGCCCCATGTCTGGCAACAGTGCACAAATTCTCACCCCGTCTTATTTCGTGCTCCCGACTGTAGTTATATTTATCCAGCAAAGCAAAGGCTAGTTCAGATGTATCGGTCAACAAAAGAATAAAGATATTCTACACAAATGTATATCTGGAATAAGAAAAGTATAATATGGTTAAGTAAAAACCAACAATGCTGCTTGCCACATTTAACCACTACTCATATAACAAAAGCGTATAATGGTATCTGTTAATTTACTAATTTTAGAATAACACTGCTTCATGGCAGAGGCATCTCTTGTTAAATGATCTTTTCTCTATGACAAAACCTAATAGGACAGGTAATATTTTATAAAGGCCTATATCGTTTATTTATTCAGTTTTCTTCTTATTTTCATACTTTTTACCACCAAAACTAAAGCTCTTTATCGCTAGGGTGGCCATAAAATCTTTATACGATTGATAGTGACGACCGAAGGTACTTGGTAGAATTCCATTATAATGAAAAGACAAACACAATTTTTTTTTTGTAAGTTCTACAATTTTTTATTGAGTCTTGCCGACCAAGGTTTCACCCGTGACGGCATTGACGAGGCAGTTTTACAGACTGAAGAATATTAGAAAACAAACGTGTTTAAAACATAGAACAGTTACTCACAACAAAGAAAAAGGAAAGATAGTGGAAGGGGGCGTGGGGTGAGTATGGTCATAAGGTTGCCAATGGGTTTAGTAGAGGCGAGTTGGACAAAAATTCTACCTGATCGTTAAGTACTAGGCTGGCATCTGTACAAAATAATCTCTTAATTTCTAACATTTCCAAGGAATTTAATTTCCTACTTTTATCATTGACATGGAGAATCTTAAAGTTAATGTTATTGGAAAAATCTGACACTAAATGATTTTTTAGATGGTTAGAGAAACTAGAGTCATTATGACCCAACCGCCAACTTCTTTCATGTTCACTTAACCTACATTTAAAACTACGGCCTGTTTGGCCTACATAAGCTGCATTACAGATGATACAAGTTAGCTTATAAACACCACATTTTTTCATGTTGTCTATTTTGTCTTTACAATTAATTAACATTTTACCTAAATTGTTTTTACAATAAAAAGCTGGTTTACAGTGATTTTTCTTTTCTAAAAGATTACCAACAGCATAACTAACCTTACCAATGTAGTTGATTCTGCGCCATTTTGGTTCGGTTTTATTAGAATCTATTGGGAATATAAGAGATTTAGCCTGGTTATTTAATTTAGTTTTCAACATTTTTTCAATAAGTTTAATATCATAACCATTATTCATAGCAATATGTTAAATTAAATTGCATAAAATTTAATTTTTTAAACGTTATCCTCCAACTTAACTTTTTGTGTCCACTTCAATAATATCAAATTTTAATTATAGGCCTAAATTATAATTAGTTTAGGTTAAAATAAAATGCTTACTTTTTTTCTAGCTGGCATAATTACCTGGGGACAAGTGATTTACTATATTACGTTAAAATAACAATATGTTTAGATCAATTCATTGGCTACAACTTTCCCGCTGGAAGTTTGTTTATAACCCAAAAATAAAAAATTTCCTCGCTTAGTAACTTTTCCATGTCAGTAAGTGATAATTCTCAAATATTTTCAATTATTAAAATTCGAAATACCTGTTAAAATAAAAGTTTTTTATACTGTTAGAATCCGTACTTTATGTAGATTAAGAATATCTAAGTTTTATTTTACTGAAGCTTTTCCGTCGAGTTACAACAGCGAGTAAACGACTGCGCGCACAAGGAGTCCACTGCTCTAGAAATACAGTTATCAGCACAGTGACGTCAGAGTGAAACTGGCGGCACAGTGCCGAGATCAAAGAAACGGTTTAGCCCTTGTTATAGAGCCCTGGGGAGAGGCGGCCATTAGTGGCCAAACTCGGCAAGACCGATGCTCTTAACTCGCACGAGCAATCAACACAGCTTAACATATCACGTCATTTATACCTCTAAACAACGTTTAAAAATTATGAAACTTTACAGTTCAAGGACCAAACCTTGCTGAAGGCAACAGTGTGCTTTAAATGTACAAAACTTAACACTGTGGAATGAAGAAAATGTTTTTCTGAAACATAAATTTAATTAAAAAACAAACTAACATAAAATTTTCGACATGCGAGGAAAATTTTGTTATTTGGTCAGAGAAAAAATTATCTTCTGAGATATGTTGCAAAAGAGCTCATTGTTTCATATCTGAAAGCCATTTTCACCTACCGTTAGTACTTACTTAGCAATCGTCAATTATTGAAAGCGTTTTAACTGAGTTTAAATACCGCGCTGTAGCTGGCTCGTCGCGCAGTTTAGCCTACTATAATTGCACAAAATGATTTTATTAGTTAACTATATATATATGTAATGTAGAGGTTTTTTTTAATTATTTTTGATATTTTTATTACCTATATTTTTCCGGCGCAGTGAGTGAACCGGACTGGAACGAGAATAGCGCAAGGCACTGGCAAAGGTCACACCAATTAGCCGCCATCTTGAGCGGCCAGCCGGCCTCACCGGCGAGCCCCAGTGTCTTTCCCTAAACTCCCCGTCTCCTTTATAAATTGTAAGGTACCGGTAAAACATTTAGGGTTTAATAATTTTTTAAATATTCAAGTACCTACGTTCAAATTTACATGTGCTCAGCTTAATTCCTTCCCCCAGATTCCGTAATAACCCGTAGCACTTTATTTTTTTCTCTTTCCCGGTTTCCGTAGTAGTACTTTAAATGCGTATAACTTCGTCATTTGTTGGAATATTTTTAAACTAACTTCAGAAACGTGTTCAGAGAACATTTTACAGTATGTTGTGTAACAGTTGTCATTTCTTTCAGCTGTTTAGGATTTTAGATCTGTGTTTAGAATCAGCTGGAACACAACTTTTGTCAACAAAGAGTCACGTAAAACATGGCAGTTGGACAGAACATTGAGAATGAAAGTGAAATTGAAGAAATACTGGGAGAAAGTCATGTTTCTGATTTAAATAAAGATTCTTGTGATAGTTACAGTTCAGGTGCAAGTGATTTTGAAGTGGAACTGGATAAATCAGAAGAAGAAAGAGAAATAGGCCAAGGTGATGTTTCTCTACCAGTTAAAAAGATATGTTTACCTAAAATACGTAGTATAGTATGGTAATAAGCATAATACTAATATTTCAGTAAAATGGTCCGATAAATTAAATTTCACAGAGCCAGAACCTTTTAATAATTACTATAGTGGATCCATACATTACTTAATACGTTAACTGAATATAAGAGACAAGTTTGGCCATTTAAGAGGTCTGGTATGAGGCAGTTGGTACCAATTATGAATCCGGGGGAAAGGGTTAACTACCTTTTTGTAACAAATCGTGATTTCAGAAAGAATGTAAATAAAAAAATAATAAAACATGTAATATAACATTGTTGGTGAACATGTGTGTTTTTCAATCAAAACTTTGTATTAATTTTTTTTAATTATATTTAAAATAGCGTTCACTTTTTTAAATTTAATGGTAGCCTAGTAGGCCTACATTTATATTTAGGGAAATCTTGTCAATTAATTTGAAATTGCAATCAAAATTGAGATTGTTGAGGTAAAATTTTCTACAGTTTATATACTTTTTAAGTGGCCAGAAAAGCGTTAAAATAACGTTTAAAAAAGTCTATATTTTAAAATCTTAACAAATATAACCAACATCTACTGTCACCCATGAACACTGAACTTACTGATTATATACCAAAGCCAATTTTTCAGCAGTCCAAATGTTACTCAATAATGAAAAAATGTACTATAGCCCCTCTTGTCACACATGATAGTCCTAATACTGTAGTTAGGCGCAAACACGCTATGACCTCGTTCGCTAAGCAATATTACTGAGGGATAATAACTCACAAATATTTTCTGAAGTCGAATAAATTAAAAGTTAAAAATATTCCTGTTTAAAAAAATGAATAGTCTATTTAAATTTTTTTACTCTTCAGGGTCTTATTGCGTTACATTGAAAATTTCGGCGAACTATTAGAATACCACTATTTGTTGAAATAGCATCAGCCAAAGTTTACATTACGACACCTTGCAATGCAAGCATTAAAAAAAAATAGCCGGAAGTCCTAACTTAGAGCCACTAGGTCACTGTATTTTTACCAATATTCAATATTCAATACTACTTACAATGTCCTTATTCCTAAAAAAAAGAAGCTGTCTTTAGCAAACACATCAGGTAGGCACACAATTAGTTATAGTTTGACTATTGTAGCTCGTGCATCACTGAAGATGGCGACTTTGTCGTTGAAACGCGTTTGAGTTAATAAACGTAATAGTTGTGAGATTTTGTGTTCTAAGTTTATTCTATCAAAAACATCAGGTAGGCCTCCTGAAGTAAATTTATATCATAGCATCAGCTAAAAACCTTTTTCTAAAGGAAAGTAGGCTAATAAAAATGGCTACGGTACCAACTTCATATGTAGGCCTATGTTTAAAAATTTCGGAACAACAGGGTTTATTTAGGTTGTGAGTCAACCATTATCAAAAGAATTAGTGATATTCTTAAATTTCTCATCAATAAGAAAGCTGTCTATTTCTAGGATTTAGCCTATTTTTTCAACTTTGTAGGCTATTACTTTGTTCTCTGTCATTTTAAATGTATAAACCAAATCCGTTGTTTTATAGTAGGTACTCTTATCAATTTGTATACATTTTAATTACAGTAAAGCAGGTTAAATAATTTCCCAGCATAAATTACAGGCCGTGAGGTGGATGATGAGACTGTCTAAGGGATGCGCAGTGGCCAAGAGAAGGTTTGCGCATGCGCGGGACAGCTGTTAGGGGAACAACCACCTTAGTTGGTTTATGTCTGACCTCTTCTACTTCCCCTCCTACAGTTTCATCGCTTGACTCACGTCCTGTACCTATATTGAAAATTAAATAACCCGGAAAATTTTCAGTATAGGCCTATACCCTGTAACTTATGTAAGCCTACTTTTCTTTTTGTAGAAAAGTTATGTAGTTGTAAAAAAATATATTTACGATTTATAAACATTTACAACACGCCTGCTTGCCCTATCTTGGCATAGGCTACAATGGCCTTTTTCTTAAGAAAGTAAGAAGTTGTATATAGGCTATGTTTACAAACTGGAAACATATTGTGACTATAGATAGTTTTTTTTTTTTTGTACGTCTGCCGCAATATGGCGAGGAGGCATGTTGTAAATTTTACCAGGTTTTGTTATTTTTAGGTTGACATTGTAGATTAGAGATAGGCCCACAGTAATTTAGCCAACTACTCTTTTGCTAAGTGTACCAGTACCACAAATAAATAAATATTCTATCAAGGCAACTAACCTGCATGTCTGTATGTTCATCTAAAAACGTAGAACCCATGAGCTCATGAGCATCAGCAAGTCTTTCAGGACTGTAAGAAATTCTGTCTATTAAATACAGAAATATCTGAGCTGCTCCTTTTAGGCAAGCCGTTTGTAATGCATCATCATTGTAACGACTTCTTGCGTGAGGATCTGCTCCATGATCCAAAAGAAGCTTTGTTGTTTCGAAACGATGTTCTTGTATTGCATAATGCAAAGCTGTCTTATTTTGAATATCACGAGCATTTACTGATGCACCGTGCTGGAGCAGATACAAACAAAGTTGAACACTTTGAACTGAGTTTATTAGGCATGTTCCTCCATTATAATTAGCTTTCAAAATATCTGCACCACATTCAATCAAATACGATACAATTTCAAGATGTGTCATAAAGCAAGCACTGCGAACAGGTGTTGAACCTGTATCTGAAACTGCATTTACGTTAGCACCATTCTGAACTAAACAACGGATAACCGCAAGTTTTCCTGAAACTGCTGCACACCATAATGGTGTCACATTATGAACTGATCTATCATCTGGCACTTCATATATTCCTCGCTGTTCGATATCAACATCACAATGATTAATTAAATACTCAACAATTTCTACATGCCCCCTCTTACAGGCAATGAAAAGAGGTGCACAACCATCCTTTATTCGACATGAAATTTCTCTTCTGTCTTTCAAACTAAATCTTTCTATCTTTGTCCTTAGAGTATATGTCAACCTAGCACCTGGAGCTGCATGTCTACATTCCAAAATCAAATCATTAAAAATAGTGTCTTTTTGGTTCTCTAGATCAACTCTATTACTATTATACCCTGGAAACCACATTTCAAAACTTATTGTTATTCCGCTCCGAATACCACTAAAAAAATAACTAAGCAGTTTCGATAGACTATCATAAATAACAATAACAATGGATTTTAATGTCAGTTTTATACAAGAGGAAAACTTATGTACAATGACCACTGTTGAAATAATTACCATAATGTTTTACACGTTCTAAACTTAATTTCACTCAAAGGTTGTTTTTCATAGCGGATTAAAGCCATATTTGTCTTCTTATATAAACGAAAGAAAAATAAAACTAACTAAAATATATTATCAGTGTTAAGCAGGAACCCTTCATGTGCCTATCAGTGTTGCTTTGCTTGCTAGAAAAACAAAGACAAATTTCCCTTTTGAGTCCAAAATTTCCCTCCAAGAACAATTATTTTTAGAGTTTAACACTAAACTAGAGTTAATATACTAGTTAAACTTTCCTCAAGTATAATGTTATACATTGCTTTTAAAAACGCTTAGGCAAGTATTAGCTTTGACTGTTTAAAGCCCATAATCAAAGGTATGTATCAAAGGCTCCCATTACAGGATCATGTATTTTATCAAAATCTACTGTGAAAATTATTTTACAAATTGACAGTGTAATGGGACGCCTTTTATAAAACAATTTCTATGATAATATTTCATTCATAAAATTTAAGAGGTTGGCGTTACCATAAAAATTTGTTGTCAAACCATAATGTAAACAAATATTAAAATGGCGGAAAATAAATGTCGTTTGTCACTTAAACAAAAAGCAGTTATAACAAGACTGCAATTGCTGTAAAATATTACACTTAAATTTAACCTTGTCTTAAATATGCTAGGTTATATTTTCTCCAGCTATAAAATTTCCCTCCATTTGCTAGTAAAATCTGATTATTTTCCATCCCAATTTATTAAATTTATGCTTAAAAATAGAGGAAAATTATAAAAAGAATATAACAAAATAAATATATTTGGCGTTTCAAAAAATCAAGGATAGGGTGGATACAAAATTATTTTTGGTGATACCATAGATCATGGTATCATAGATAAATAGTTTATAATAAATTAGTTATCCAAATACAATGGTGATACCCACCCACCTGACCACCTATAACGCCTATCCCGTAAGGTTTGGGTCTTGGACGTCTTGGTTGAAGAGGATATAATATTATAATCATAAATGTATATTTCCAAGAGTTTGGTTTACGATATTTCAGGTTATGTATGTTGTCAAAAATTGTCATTACATTTATTTTTTGTATTAAATATTTGTTTAATCTTAACATTTATGCAAAATGTATGGTGAGTAGGGTAAGTTTATAGTATTTTGCTTCAATTATATAAAGATCAGTTCCAAATAAAATAGTCAAAGATGTTTTCTCTTGTCCTGCAGCGTTGCAACGTTGCAACTGGCAACTAACCTCGGAAGGTCTGAATCGGAAACCTTTTTTTTTAAACCATGGCTTTCCTATTTAAGCATGAAGCCTTCTTATATGTAGCACTTTTTAAGAAAACTGATAAAACAAAACACTAGGTATCCAAGTATAACACTTTTATGAGTTCACTCTTGTGGTTGTAGTAGCATTGGTATATATTCGTTGAATTAGTAATTTAATGTTAGTTAGTACTTTTCTATACAGCACTTTTAACTAATTCTGTGTTACCATTTAAAGAGAATTACTGTACAAGTAGTATTTATCTATCCACATACATATAGTGTTAGTAATGGTTGATATTAATAACTGTTAAATTCCAGACAAAGTGATCATTATAAATTGGGGTTTACACATTAATAAAATTTTAATTCCTATTTTAAAGAAGGATTAGACAGGGTAATCTTCTTGCCAGAGGTCCTTCTGGCATTCCCGAAAGGTGTTGGACCATGGATTTGAAGACCCACGAGCCTCAGGAAAACATTTAGCTACGAACACATATGTTCCTAAAAATTAAAGGGGGGAGGGTATCCCTATTTCTATCCTAAAGTTTACCCAAATATTACCCTACCCTAATCTGGTACATTTATGTTTGTTTATACTTCCCTTTTAATAGATTTAATGAAAATTAAAATTTCTTTTAAGATTTCCTGACTACCTAACTTTAAAATTTCCTGCTACCTAATGGGGGGGTGCCAATTTTCCTTTCTGAGACAACTGGTAAGTGAATTTCGTTCTCGCCTATGTGCTCTACAATCAATTACGGTACTATGTGCTGTAGTGTTTCCGGTAGGGTACATTATCCAGACACAACACACAGTTAGGTGTATTCCTTTTGCCTATTCGATACAGGTATGACCCTGTATTTGCATGTCCGAACCTAATTCTACACAAGGCTATTATATTATTTCTTTTCCACTTGCAGTTGGTAAACCAAGGTGTCATAACCCTGTCAGGTTGTACTTGCTTATACCATTCTGCTTTAGCCGTGTTTTCGAAGATATCATTAACCTGTGTGTTATGTTGACTTTTAATTAAATTATATATATCCCTTTTGGGTATCATCCACTCAATTAAATTCCCTTCCAGAGCAGCTTTTTTGCGATTGCGTCTGCTTGCTCATTCCCATGAATCCCAACATGTCCTGGGATCCATTGTAAGACTGTTACCTTTTCTGGGTTGTCTAATAGTAAGGATATTATATTATAAATAATTGTTTCATTACATTTCATTTGAAAAAAGGCATTAATCATATGTAGGCTTGTTAGGGAGTCTGTGAAGATAACTATTAAATTGGATCTTGTATTAGAGATGTCATACTCTCTATCGGAAACCTCCATTACCTCCTCGACGATGCGCGCTCTCCCCCACTCCAACCCCCAGGTCTGCCAACCTCATCGTTGGAGGTGGGAGAGTCAAAATTACCTCCCTCAGATAGTCGTTCAAGCATTGCTAAAAGTAGAGGAATGTCAGATTAACAGCAAAAATGTTTTCTGTGTAACATATTTATTTTTTCGTTAGGGTAAATCTAACAGGTTGACCGATGGCGGGTTTACGGAATCAGCAAAGTCTACAAATCTGGAACACTATGTAAAATTATAGTTTCATACAAATAAAATACATGTATACTAATTAATACTCATTTGTCCACACTCACTAAAATTCAAAATATTGACTGGATTTTATTAATCTTTTGAAAGAGAGAATAAATACAAATAATAATCTAACAAACTAGAAATATAGTACATATTCATAAAAATGTTTCATTATGAATAAACTTTTAACACAATGCATAAATATTGTTCTGTAGCACTATTTTAAATTTTAGAATACTTTATAATATAAAGTATATGACTTATCAATTTTACTTCATACAGCAATTATTGCAGATATAAATAGTTACTTGCTAGATGATAAAAGATTTTTTTTTATACAACTTTTGCAACTAGGTTTTGCGTGTCATAAATAATTAGTGTCTAGCCCTATCCCCTAGCCGAAGGCAAAAGAAAAAAAGAAAAATCATAATTCATTGTTTTTGCGCCATTTGTGATTTGTGCTTCGACTGCTTTGGCGCTCTGGCATTTGTTTGTTGTTTGGTTGTGATGTGAGGTTGCACTTTGCAGCAGATCTTGCTGTTAAAAATTGGCATATTAACCACTATTAACGTAGAATATGGAAATGTTGTAAACTGGAATAGAAGGCGTATTGTTTCTGTCTTACCTAATGCAATTTTGCTTTTTGGTCTTTAAGTGAGGTTAAGATAAAAGTCAAGAACAGAAAACACTATAGGCTAATAAATAAAATTCAACAAATTTACAAAGTAAGTTGTTTTATTTGTTTATTTTATAACTTATGTATCATTTATTTTCTTAGTGAAAATATTTTAAAGAAATAAAAGTGTCAAGAAGACACATACTTATAAATATGTTTATTTCTGTAGGCTATTCAGGAATGATTAATAAAGCTTGACATTCTATTTTGGACATGATTCATTTTCTATTTACATCTCTACTTTTGATAAGTTTTACGGCGTAAGTTTACTATTCGACCCTAGCCTAATATTTGGCGTAACTACTATTCGACTCTAGCCTAATATTTTTGCAGGCAAGGACGTTGTTTTACATTCTACTGTTAAATGTTGAATACAGGTAAACATACTGTGACTAAATAGGTTAGGGTAGGTTAGAACCTTTTAGGTATTTTTTTTTATTACTATTTTTGCATTTCTGTTAGCTCTAGGATCGAAAAGTAAAGTTCGCCTAATATTTTTGCAGACAATGACATTGTTTTACATTCTACTGTTAAATGTTGAATACAGGGAAACATACTGTGACTAAATACTATAGGTTAGAACCTTTTAGGTTTTTTTTATTATTGCATTTCTGTTGCCATAGGATAGCCTAGGGTCGAATAGTAAACTTGCGCCAGTTTTACTATCGTATGGTATAGCCTATGTAGAATTTTTATCCCGTAGGCCTATTATATTACACTTATGTAAAAAAATTTCAAACATGTGAAATATTCAGCCACACTTCTGAGTTTCGCTTTGATTTTGCAATCGAAGCTTTGAGTGCTTTGAAGATAAATTTTGATACTCGTTTCTCAGACTTTGATATCATTGCAAATGAAATTAAGATCTTTCTAAATCCTTTTGATAATGATTTTGAAACCATAGCCCCAGAACTTCAAATGGAAATTATTGATTTACAGTGCAGTGCTATAATTAAGAACAAATATCAAAACTCATCTTTGTGGGAATTTTATAAGAGTCTTCCACTGGTACAATTTGATAATTTGCTCGTGGGCTGTTTTCTGTTTTTGGTACTGTATTAATTTGTGGGAGAAACTTACTCCAAAACAAAGAATCTTTACAGATCTAAGTTAACCTATGAGCATCTTAAATCTCTTTTAATAATCAGTAGACAAGTAAAATTGGCCCACAACTACAAACTATTGTCAGTGAAAGTCACAATTACATAAATCTCATTAGTATTTTATATATTATAATGTTCATATGTTGTGTGTTTATATGTTATAATGTTTATAATGTTAGTTATTACATTAATTTCAATTATTTGTTAATTATTATGCTTAAGTTAAATTTTCTGTGTATTATAGGCAACCTACTTGTCATTAAGCTTTACCTAGCCTAGCAAGTAAATAAAATTGAGTTATTAGGCTATCATTCTGTGTTTTTTATCCGACTTATCACAACAATAATAAGCCATTAGCTATCGTGGGCTGGATTGATGACACTGGTCATTCTAGCTGTCGTGGGCCAGATTGATGACACTGGCAGGCCGGATTTGGCCCGCGGACCATAGTTTGGAAACCCCTGGCCTAGAGCATGAAGAGTTTTATTTCACTGCTGTTTCTTGTGTGAGGTTGATTCAGGGTATGCGTTTTAGGTGGCCTACATTTTAAAACACACTAAACTTGTTCAAGATACCAAAAATGTGTTTTTTTTTTTGCATTGAAAAGTGTACTCGATTTCAGCACTAACCTTAAGCATAACCATGGGAATACAAACTTTTTATGTTTCTGAGCGTATACTTTTTCTGGCTAAATGCAAGTAAAAAATACCAGCTCACAAATATTTAAGAAACTACAATAGTAGTAAAATTTGTGAAATGTAAAATCTTAATAAGCTTTAAAATTTAGCAATTTTTTACTTTGGAGTAACCAAATATTGCTTTAGCAACAAAATAAATCGGACTTACAGTGTTGGTCATATGCGGTCTTCTATCAATAATAGGCTTACATGGTAACAATGCCCATGCTTAAATTGAATGGTTTAACATGGCCTATATGGATTCAAGCCCTCTAAAAAAATGAATTTAATTTGGATTTATTAATTTTAAATGTAGGCATATATATTAAATAGAAATAAATACAATTTAGACCTAAATTGACCTTATGTCTAACAGCATTTTGTTGTAAATTAACTTATATATTGTATTAATAACTTATATTATTAATAATGCTGTGATAATTTAGGCTATGTGTGTTTTTATTTACTGTGAGGTTTATCGTATTTACCACGTTTGAACAGAAAATCATCGATATCATTCACTACAAAAACATTGTTGCACTTTCGATTCCCACATACTTTAGAGTTTGATTATATACAATGTGTTATTTATTCTACAAGAAACTGTAAAATTTCAATTTCTGTTTTGTGCATAAATTCTATTAAAGAAATCATAACTACCACTAATATGCACAGTTTTTGTTGTGTGGAAATTTCTTTAGTACTTTACATTATATAATATTTTTAAGTCTAATACTTGACCAATAAATTGACACCTATAAGTATGTATATTACAATGCCATGAAAATTGAAATAAAGCAGCTGATGCTCAAACTAGCAGCCACAATGAAAACCAACCTGAAATATAATTGTAGCATTTTTGGTAGTTTAATATTTGTGAGTTGGAGTTTTTATTTTTGTTTTAGGGTCAGTAAAATTATGTACTTTCAGAATGTATGTAACAAAATCACTATTCCCGTAGTCTTGCTAAAATTAAATTTGTCTTGATTTTATGTTGTACTTAAATAGGTTAAGTATGGTAAGTTGAATGTTCTATTTCTTTCTATAAAAAGGCAGTAATATCCATCATATTATTATCCTAGGGTCTAGGTGCAACGATTGTAAATGTATGTAGACTTTTGAAAGAGTCCTATTTATGAGATTTCCTCGATTAAAGCATTAATTTGAAGGCAATACACATTTTAGTAATATTGGTTTGAAAACTAATATTTTATTCTGTTATAATAATTTTTTGTTCTAAAAGTTCTTTTATACAAATCAAATATGAGCATTAATTACTAAGCACTATTTATTTCCTACTTTAGACTTAATATAAATTGGTATATTTGAACAAATAAATTAATATCACATTTGGAAGTAAAACACAGTTTTATTTAAAAATTATTCTCAGTCAGATTAAAGAAAGTAAGAATGAGTTTCTACAAACAGTTTTGATAATCTTATATATACAAAATTAATAATCCACATGTGTAACACATGTGTGCATGGTACTTATATGAATTGTGAGAACTTTCAAAATATGTCTTAAGATTTTACATGTGAAAAATGATAATTATGGGTTCGTGGAGAAACACGTAAGAAGAGTTTTTTAAAATAATAATACACATGTTTGTGTTTTGTTATTTTTCCAACAGTCTTTGTTGAGGTACGGTAATTATAACATGTCTAAAAGTAAAACAAAACAAATTTCTACAACCTGTGAACTAAACTACATATTCTTATACGAGCAACATTTAGAAAAGTTTTTTATCCCATTAATTTTTATATAATTTTAAAATTTAATGTAAAACACTATTAAAAAGGCTGCAATCAACTAAAGTAAGTATGAGAATAGTTAGTTATACATTTTATTAATAAAAACTCGTAAACTTAATCTCTGAACATAATTTCTTACAAAATGATCTACAATTATTTAGTAAAAAACAAAACAGCTGATGGGTGTTAAAACAACCTTTCTGGACACATGTTTATAGAAATATTTTTATATATTTGAATTATCTCAGCTCATTACAGAAACAACCTAATATTGATTGATAAAAGTGTATTCTGAGATACCCACTCTTCAATGGAGGTTTACAATTGTTAAGTATTAAATATAGTTACTTTTAACATCTCATATTCGTGAGAGTTTTGTCAATTGCTGACAAATAACATTAAAAATATTTCCAGAAATAATCAAAAGTATACTAACTCTTCCTTGATGTCCATTTTTTACAACAGAAAATTTGAAGTCTTCATTATCAATTTTCAAATGGTATTTATATTTAAATTTGTTTACTAATTTTTCATTAGTACATGTTTTAGTTTTGTGTTATGGTTATCAGGCATTAATATATGTTATTACCTATTAGATTATTTATTTGCTTATAAAGCTTTCTTGTTTGTTTTTAGTGGAGAACTCTGAAGATTTGGACAATCTTGCTTCGATTATGGATTCGCATGAATGTGAAACAAAGTCGACTATTGTAACAAGTTCTGAGTCGGTAGTAGGCAAAGTTAAGTTTGATAATGCTGGCAGATGCATTGAAGTCAGTGAAGTTCACGGTGGCGACACAGATTCTTCCGATGATGAAGATAATAAAAATTATTTGAATCAAAAGTATAATGACTTTGGAAAATTTACAAAGGAAAAATTAAAAGAAATTGTGCCTAAATCCTCCTCAAATGTTTATCAGCAACCAACTACTTGGAATAGGCCTACACCAGTATCTCAAGTAAAACTAAACAGTGCAAACAACCAAGCTGAGAACTATGCAAATTTATATGGTATTCGAATAATGTACGTAAACTGGTATCATAAATTATTTTAAAATACATTTTGTTGTATATTACACATTCAAACTGATTATACAGTAGAGTCCCGCTATTCCGAACAGAGTTCAGAAAAAATATTGATTTTTTAAACTTAAAAACAGGAGAAATTAAAAAGACATTCTTGAAAAAACGTAAATTTGATGTTATACACAGAAGAAGTTAAATAGAGACATACATAGAGCCTAAACTTAATAAAAACACCTGAAACCAAAATGGAATGAAAGCTGGTAACTTACAGTACATGTCAGCTCCATTTATATATAATTCTGTAGAATAATTTTTAGTCACTGCTAAATACAAACAATAACTCATTTACACACACTTAAGAAGTAAAATCAGTGATTTTTTCTGTTGAAGATCATTGAATCGACTTAAGGTTGCAATGTTCCGCCATCACCGCATGAACATAACATCATTTGGTGTTGATGAAGCGTGTTTTTCAACGTAGCGTAAGGCGAGGTCAAGAGCATTTGGCGTGTCTGTGTGTTATATGCGTTCAGTTTGAGCGTTCACCTCTTCCTCACTTTCCTCCGAGTCTATATGAGCCCTGCACCATTGCTACGATGTCTTCGTCTACATACTCCTGGTGGCCAATGTCGTCAACAGCAGTCTACTCCTCAACACAGCTCTCTTCATGACTTTTGACAGGCAAAGCCTTAAAATTCAGTCCTGTTTCATGCGCGTCGTAAACTAGCAGTTTTAACAAGAAACAAGGTATTTAAATTCTTTGGCAGCTGCTTTGTTGTCAGCTTCTCCCCGGCAGTCGTGAGCTGTCTAATTCCGTGTCTTTTTTTCGAACAATCCAAAGAACCACAGCTAGCTGAAAATGATGGGTCTCCATCCATAAGCTTGTTTAGTTGGAGCGCTTTTTCTTTTACCAAAGGACCAGAAATGGGGCTTCCTTACTGTATTTCTTGAGTGAACCACAGGAATAAGGCCTCATCAAGTTTTTCATATGAAGACACAGTCTTTCTTGCCGTTTTTCAAGAGTTTTTTCACTTGAAGCAGAACAAAACTGCTCAATTTTAACTCAATTCTTTTTCCAGTTACTGTTTCTTTTCAGTAACAATTTCAGTAATTGTTGCTTTTCCGACACTATAGTCGAGTGAAAATTTAGTAGCAATTTCTCCCTTGTCCATATTTAAAACTTCAAGTTTTTCTTCTAATGTACACGAAGAACGACT
This sequence comes from Philaenus spumarius, assembly GCA_018207615.1. Classification (NCBI taxonomy): domain Eukaryota; kingdom Metazoa; phylum Arthropoda; class Insecta; order Hemiptera; family Aphrophoridae; genus Philaenus; species Philaenus spumarius. The sequence goes on from JAGFPH010000698.1 coordinate 291,288, forward strand.
TCGTTTACTTGCCATGTTTAATGTTTAACAGTTGACGTCAAGGACTACGAAAATAAATAAAAAAGGCACAGGTACTCGGTAAAGTAACTCAACACTCACAGAGCAAAGGTTTACAATAAATTTTCAGTAAGCGCACACAGTTCATCAGACTCCACTAGAGTAAACAGTGAACTAGATACGACTAGACCAGTGCTCAGTGTAATGAGTCATTTGTTTTTAACACGGGAGGGAGAGGGATAGGTAGGGTCTCGGCACTATGGTCGTCAAAGGTACTGCCCTTCCCTTCCGACTTTCACTAAACCTGTTCACGCTGATTAGAGCTGACACTAGCAGATGTCCCCGCACATAATTTACGCCTTAGTTCGGAATAGCAGGACTATACTGTACTTATTTAGGCCTATTTACTTGCTGAATTCTTATGCAAGAAGAATTCTTATGCAAGAACCTATTACTAGTAACTAGCACTTACAGTGCCCTCAGGCTAGCAATGTGTCTGGCCTAATGGACGTGTCATCCCTTCTACTTTCTCCCCGAACCTGTCTTGGCGGTACAACCAACTCCAACCAAACTAGGTTCACAAATTACATATAACTAAGGAAGTCAGAACTCCGTAACGAACCCAACTTCTTGCATACAATATTTACTTATAAAAAAAGTACTTCAACCTTTTAGAGAAAACTTTGGCAAATATAAATGAGTAAGGTTTTGTATCATAAAAAATGTATAAAATGTTATAATTGTATTATATAGGATAATATATTACTAATAATATTAAATATTACCTTTTAATGTTCCATCTTGTGACTTTTTTGGTCGTTTGAATGTTACGACGCGTTTCGGGACCGCAATCCCATTGTCAAGTACACTTACACAAACACAATAAAACACATAACACGTTTAAAAAACACCACAGTTACAACACTTTTAAAAAACTTAATTGTGCCGGA
>JAGFPH010000698.1:307543-321543 GCA_018207615.1 Philaenus spumarius
AGTGAAAAACCAGATGTATGTTTTGACAACAACTGTTAATCTTTTTGGAACATTGCAGCTGCAACAATCCTGCATATAGTCAGGGGATCTTGTGTTTGTTGTCATGCCTGAATAGTTTAGAAAGTATACCTGCCGCACTCACAATGTACATTACAGTGAAAAACCAAGTGCTTGTTTTTGAAGCGGACCACATTTTTCAATCGTAAGATCCATAGCTCGTGTAGCCGTTTGTGATAAGCGAGTTGGTACTCATCCTTACTTTGGATGTATGCAAAGCAGTGAACTGAAATTCAGAAGTAGCTATTGTTGTGAGTTCCATGAACATCTTTTGCACCAGAGTACTTTAAACAAATTCTTCTCTTCAGGAGAAAGAAACAATATATATTTATTTATTTTATGTATCCGAGCAACATACTGTTTAGATACTGTAGTTACAATTAAATTTATTTGAAGTACAAATAGGTTGCCTGTTTTCAGATCTTCTAGTACTGATGTTGCAGTTTTATCTATCACTGATCCGGATCAAGTGATGGTGTGGGGAACATCCAAAGATCTTGGAGTTTGTAAAGCAATGTGAGTATGTTTACAGCACAATTATGTAAAAAAATACTGAGTTCCGTTGTTTTATTTTGCAGTACAGTGAATGCTCGATTTATCAGACTTTTAATATAACAGACTAGATTTGTAGCCCAGCTATCGTGCTGCTCTCCTCTGAAACACTCTGGTTGCCATGGTGACAGCGCTGGTGCTTGCACGATGGTTGACTGTGGGGTACAAGCCTATTTCTGCCATTAATTTCATTTCCAATTGAACTGTCTTACTGCGTAAACATGTTTTAGTGTTTTTCAAATGTAAGCCATTTTTGCTATGCATTTTATTTAACATAATCATTCAAATGTTTGAACTACCGTACGTACTATTTAAGTGTGTTTTTAGTGTGAGAACTGGGCAGCCTTGTTTACTGTAGACTACAATGCGAGTAATCCAGAACTATGTATTTCCATAGTGGGAACTAGAATTATGTTTGACATTAGTTGGAATTATGAATGAACTTGACTGTTTGACTGTGGAGCTTGAAAAAACAAGTGAAATACTAAACCATTATTTGTTTCCGTCTTCTCTTTAAATAAGAAGTGGGGAAAGGTTCATGTTAAACGTGGCCTATTTATGTCATACTTAAATGCTTACCGATTCAACGGATTTTTATAGCAACACACATCACCACTCCAATTAGTTCCTTAAATCGAGCGTTGGCATTTCCAGAAAAGTCATCTTTTAGTTTGTAAAGCAATGTGAGTATGTTCAAAGCAAAATTATGCAAAACATTACTGAGTTCCGCTGTTTCATTTTACAGTACTTGTAAAATCAGGAATGACTTTAAAAGCAGGCCAAGTATCAATGAAATCTATGAACTTTGTTTGAAAGTAGAGGAAAAAGTATATTCCTCGAATGTTTCGGTTACTGCAAATTACACTGTGTAAAAGTCGGGTAGGTGGTTAAAGTATTGGTGGATTGTGTTTGTTTGAATCACAATTACGATTGTTGTTTTTTAAATGTACTTCAGTTTTAGCAAAAAGAAGTTCATGGATCTGAGTAATATTTAAAACTGGTTCAGATTTTCATATTTCTGGGGGATATTTGGTTTACTGCCCTAATGCCCTAATCCTTTTGAATTTAAAATAAAATATTAATATCTCATTTTTGTCAGGTAAAATTAAAAACCAATCAGGGAAATTAGTTTTGAAATTTATATGAGAACCCTGAACTATTATTACTAATTTTGCTGATTAATACGTAAGAAATCTTATTAAATTCAAACTTCTTAAAGCACTTTACTTCACAACTTTGCATTCAACTGCACTATGTTAGATTACACAAAACCTACAAAACGTTTAAAAGCTATATTTCTGCAGCCTGTATAAATCCTTTATACAGAGTGTTCATAAAGACCCTTTAACTACCTTAATTACATTTGTTACTGAAAATAAGTTAAACAAACTGTATATATCTGGTGTTGCATAACAGGACAAATTTGTTGACATATCTGACCCTCGTGACTTGGGGGCTTAGGCGGGGGGAGGGGGTTAACAATTTAAAATGTAAAGGTAGGTCATGTAATACACCATTGTAAAGCTTATTAACAGAGAACTAGAATGGCGTAAACTAGTGCTTAGTATCTTGCTTCGTTTCAAAGTAATGGACAATCAAAGTTCTGGAAAATAATATTTTAATTATAACATCAAAGCAGGTTATTAGTTTGTTAATATTAGATAGGTTGTTGAGGTTAAACTGTAAATAAATGTAGAACGGTACATCTTTCACTAATTTAACTGAGTTTCTATGTCTACTTAAAAAACGATGGAAAAATAATGTTCGCATAAATAGAACCAGGAATACAACCCTTGGCCTTCTTTCCAGAACTTTAATTGTCCATTACTTTGAAACGAAGCAAGATACTAAGCTCTAGTTGGCGTCTTTCTGTTTCTCATTTAATAAGCTTTACAATAGTGTATTACATGCCCTACTTTGTATTTGAAAATCGTTAGCCCCAATTCCACCCTCAAGCCCCCAAAAATCACAGTGTCAGATTTGTCAAAAAAATTCCTGTTATGCAACACAAGATATATACAAAGTTTTGTTAACTTATTTTCAGTAATAAAGATAATGAAAGGGTTTAAAGGGAGTTTATGAACACTCTGTATATAAATCGGTGCAGAATATTAAATAGCCTTTCCATATCCGTAGTCTTGCATATTCCTCCCTAAATAAAATTGTTTTCTTAAGTTTCAAAGTTTCTCTGGACCTATTTAAATTATGTAGTTAATTCATAACCGTCAATATTCTGTAAAATGTGCAAAGTTCAAGGAGGCATATTGTATACTTTCAGTGAGAAGGCTGAAATAGCCTAGAAAATGAGATAACCTTAACTAGATAGGCTAGAAAATAATTTCAAGTAGGCTATAAACAATTAAAAATAATGCAAAATAACCAAAATCAGACAACCTTTAAATCTTTATTTAGTTTGAAAGTGAAGCGAACAGTTAGATTATACAATTAAAGAACGTATTGTAAACAGAATGTGGATACAAGGTAATATTGAGTTAAAAGTCAGAAACAGGAACTGATGTCAACAGAGTCATGCATTGTGGGTAGAAGAAAGGCATTCTCACTGTCTTCTAGAGAGAGTCAAGAGGGAGTTTATCTTTTAGGCAGGTGAATCGGCGTTTGTGAAAGGTTCACACCAATTAAATGTTTTATTTGATGGGTTTATTGCCTAAGGGTATAGTATTGGTGCTACGTTTATAGATAACAAAAAATTTCGATGATAAATAGTTAAATATTAAACTTCAGTAAGAGTTGTTGCAGGATAGGCCTGTGAGAAGAAAGTCTTGTTGTGAAATGGACAAATGTTATACGTAGAAAGTGAATCGGCTTACATCTTTAAGTGGGAACATATACTTTCAAGTATTCAAAATCTTTTGTTAATACATAACGTTTTCTAACATTAAAAAAAAAAAAGAAACATTCTTAAATCTGAGTCCTTTTTCATACTATTTTTCATGTGTGGAAATAAGAAAAAAATCACACGGAGCCAGGACAGGTGAGAAAGGTGCATGGGGCAGCGGAACCATGCCTTATTTTTTGCCAAAAACTGGCAGAGATGGCTGTGTGTGCAGGTACATTGTCGTGGTGGAAAAACCAGTTCCCTGTCTGCCACAAATTGGGTAATTTTTTGTCAAACACTGTAGCACAATTTTCTTAAAACTTCCAAATAAAAAGCTCGATTAATGGTCCGACTAAGTGGAATAAACTTGACTGTTGCTTTGTTTCGGGGTCGTAACTGTAGCACCATGACTCATCATCAACAGGAAATCTGAATCAGTTTCAAGCTGTTCTTTCAAGCACAACTTGTTTCAGCTCGACGTTCTTTTGTATTGTCAGTCAGAACCCGAGCATAGATTTGGCACCGACCGTTTTCATTTCCAAATCTTCGGTTAAAATTCGCTGAATCGAACTCCAAGATACCCCACTAATCCCTGACAATTGATCAATGGTCTTCTAGCACAAGTTCTCGAATTTTATCAACATTTTCATCTGTTCGGGCAGTTGATGGACGTCCAGAATGAGGTTTGTCCTCAATCGACATGTCGCCTTTTATAAACAGAGCAAACCACTCGTACACTTTAGTTTTTCCCATAGCATCATCTTTGTAAGCGGCTATCAACATTAAAAGAGTGTCAGCGGCATTTTTACTGAGCAGGAAGCAAAATTTCACAGTCGCACGTTGTTCACTTAAACTCGCCATCATGAAAAACGAAAGGAGAACAAAACAGCACCAGTGAAAACTATCACTACAGACGAACAAAACAAGCCAGTTCGACGACACTGGCTGCACTAAACAGGACTAGCCTCAGCATGTACACAAGCCCCGGCCACGGCAGTACTCCGTATTTTAGGCAACTATCTTGGCGTTGTTGAAGATCTTAAACATATCTAGTTAATTTCTTCACAAAGCTCCACAATAGTAGTTGGTGGCTTATTTCAGAAGATGCTGTCCTTCAACATTCCCTACAAACAAGGATCAGGTGGTGAAAGGTCGGTGAAGTGGGACAGCTATGGAAAGTTTGTTCCTCGGGAAATTAGGCTTTTGATAAACTTTCTTTGAAGTATAAATATCTTTAAAGTTCGTGTTCTACATGGGAATCTATCAAGGTTTTAAACATTCTTTTCAAAGATAACTACTGATTCATTCAAAGATGATCGGTGGTTTTCATTCGTATTGACCATTCTGGACGACCTACACAATCTTTTCACTGAGTCAAAAAACTACCCTTTCAACGGAACTTGTCAACAACACTTATCTTTAGTGCAGTACTTGGCGGCTGTTTGTGAAATAGTTCTTGAAACTCTATTTCAGTGTGCATGAAACTAGGACCACCAGATCGACCTGTCCCGTATGAATAAAAATTTTCTCTTGAGCGGTAACAACCATTACAGCATTAACTAACCTCAAACAAGAAAGTAATAACAAGCAATGTGTCCTGGCAACAATCAACACTGTCAACAGCTGTTCTAAAAACCAAACACCCCTGTTTATTTTCATTACTGGTTATTAGCGAATTTCCATAGGAAAAATGAGCTATTGCAGTGGCCCTTATGGAAAAACCCAAGGTCGGGAGTAGCAAATGAGCACCGATCATGGTCCCCAGAACACGTTTTGGGTTGTGCTTAAAAATCATATATGTGTTCGAACTCTAGCGGCCGCATTTTAAGTCCGATTTGGTTCAAATTTGGTACACATGTTGGTTGTCTCCGTCGCTCGAACGAGTTCGTTAGCCAAAAAAATCAAACAGTCGGAAGCATGTTTTTTGACCGGAAGTAACTATTTTTTGAGATTTTTCCGACGAGAATGAATTTGTTTTCAAGTTTTTTCTACAAATATAAATGTAGGATGTTATTCTGCACTCCCTACACTGTTATTCTTGGATGACTGTCACTCCCTTGTTTCTCATTTTTCGTTTTAATCATTTAATCTTTATTATTGTTTCAGAAAAAAAAATGGCGACCCTTGTAAATCATTTGTCAACTTAAAAGAATGCGGATACTGTATATACCATGTCAAGCAGGAGTATAAAAAGTTTACTGGACGCTCGGAACTTCAATCTCCTTGTGGAGGGAATTTGCAAAATCTAAGGAACAAAGTTCTGGGGAAAAATGAGGTAAGATATCAGGGTATTTTAAATTAAAATTTTTAAGTGGGAATAAATTAATATTTTATTATAGTAAACAGAGAGAGTACACATTTTAAATGTGCAGGTAGGCTACGCGGCACATCATTGTAAAGCTAATTAAAGAGCACAAACTAGTTTCTATGTGTACTCGAAAAATCATTTTGATTAAAATGGAACAGAGACAGCATTTGGATTTTGTACCTGACTTTCTCTGCACCATAACTGATAAGCACTAATTTTCATGTGCTTAGTATGAGGGAGGAGAGCAATACCATTTTGTATTTGTTGTGGTAGCACTCATTTCTGGCTTTAAAATTTAATATCTGAAATGAAGACAAGAGTGAGATGATTGTTTTTACGGATAATCTTTTACAAAATTGAAAAAAAACATAGTGTTGCTGTACCAATGTAAAATTAAGCAGAAACTTCCTTAAACTTCCTCTTATGTTGAGCAGGAAATAGATGGTGCAGTACCCACTTACCCCATTCTTTAAATACTAGTACAGTAAGACCTCGATAATCCGGCACTCTGTAATCCGGCAGACTCGATAGTTCGGCATCAATCATCTTGAAAATTTGCACTCATTAAAAGTAGCAGTTTTTGTAATTATTGAGTGATTTAAGCCCGGTCTACACTGTCTGTTGGCTCCGCATCCGTTAAAAACAGTGTGTAAAAATCTACTGCTCAATAAACTTGTCCAAAACAAACATTTCAATCAAAATTTCTCCTAAAAATCAAACCGATTCAAAACAATGTGCTCTCGTCATCCTTTAAAAACTTTAAAGGGACCGTTTAACACTTTCGTTGCTGACAGTATTTTGTTGAACGTATTCCACTTAATGAAGATTATTTGAACAAATTGAAGTCTTTGGAAAAAGATACATTGAATTCCTTGTAAATAGTTGTTCGATTTAAAACGACTTTCAGGATATCTACTAGTTCCCAGAAATAAAAATCAGTGACTTTTAGGGTACAAAATTTAAAAAATCGAGTTTCTATATACAAAATCTTTATTCTGTGTAAAACTTAAAATCACTTATGACTTATGTCTACTTCTCTTAGTAATACACCCAACTAGTGATACAAGAAATGCGTGATGTTTTAGTCGATTGTCTCGAGTGTTCAAACATCTCGAGCATCAAACAATCGCGCATCACTACGCCGCAACTTGTCTGCTCCGCTGTTCCCTACTACGCCCATACTCCCCCTTACCGAACGCTGTTCCTGTTTATATTCATGTTTCGGCAAAAAAGACATTGAAACAACATAAAACACATAATTACTCCGCTTCGTATATGCTCAAAATTATTTTAAAGGCTAGATATGTCTTATAAAAAACTAATCAGGTTATTATAGTGTAACTTATGGTTACAAAAAATAAAAATATTTATATAAGTATAAAGTGTTAAAAAAAATGAGGTTCGGTAAAAGTTTAAAAAAAAAAATAATAATAAAAAATGCTATATGTGGATTATTTTGTAATTATTATCATCTCTCCTTCACTTCGCTCATTTACTCACCTTAAAAACAAGAACTCGTCACTCATAAAATACCTTAAATCACCAAGAACACTTCTTACTACTTTACCTCCATTTACTAGAAATCACCATACATCATGTATCTCCTTTAACTCCAACGTAGAATTACACCTTTACATACACCTTAAGCTCCACTTTACCTTAATTCACCTTACTCATAAAAACCTTAATATCACCTTCATTTAACTCATATATAAAAAAAATAACAATCCACATATAACTCTATTTATGCTCCATTAATACTTATGCATTTATATTTACTATTATTAATTCATTATATTAATTTAATTTTCTCAGGGGTGAATACTTTGCTGCAAAGTAATGACTAATGAATGTACGTGGCTAAATAAAGGAGTCTAAGACATTGTAGCGGAACAACCAGGCTTTTACTCAGACATTGTCAAAAAGTGATTATTTACAACAAAATATATCAACATTACAAGAAACAAACAAACAAATCAATTATATACAAATCTGTACAAAGTGTAGTCAAGCCTAGCTTAGATGTATGACGCAATAAAAATCAAAAGAAGTTACTTGTTAAAATAATCGAAAATTTTATAATTGCAGACTGAAAAATTTATGTCCTATGGCCATTATTACTTACGCAACCAGTTATTTTAATGTTTTCACCTAGGATTTCACTAAAACTCGAAACACATTTCTGTCCTGTAGTACGCACTTATACCGAGCACATGGTTGAATTTTATAAGTTCCTTTCTGATCGTAAAAACACCACCAAGACAACTATTGAAGATTGTGTGAAGAATAGAACACCTCTACTTCACTCCAATGATACTTTCGTTACTCAAAACTCGAAAGAACTACATTTTTCTTTTCAGTAGCACACCTCCCACACCTTACAACTTGTGTAACATTTCACGCCCTTTTTCTCTCTCTTCTTAGTCACGTAGGCCAAAACGTACAAGGCCTTCCGTATCTGAATAGTTTTTTACTCTTACCACGATTGTGTCTATGTCTGTCTTATATTCCAATACCTGTGTGCTTTATGTTATAATCCACTAATATATCTTGATTTCTTTATGTGCTTATTCTTTTTTAATTTTAACTGTTTTTCAATTACTTTAAAACTGTCCATTGTGTAATCATTTAATTGTCTCTTTCAACCGTTCGCTTCAACCGCACTACATGTTAATAACTTCTTATACAGTTCACACACGTTACATACCTTTATTGACTAATATATTTCAAGTCTGCTTTTATTTCATTTACTAATAGTCTGCCTTTTACTTTATTTATTTTTATTCAAATGATTTTACTTTAGTTGTTTTGCGTCACAAAAGAATTTATATATGTATGCAAAAATTATAAATGTTTATTATTATACATATTGCGTCCTTTATTTTTATTTAGACCAAACCTCTATGCTTTAGTCATTATGGGAAATTGTTAATTTACTATCATCATATAATATTTCTGTTACATGGCTGTCAGTGTTACAATAGGAAAAATATTTCATCATCTTGAAGCCTGGGGCTATGATCACAATTAATTATAACATCAGCGTGTCATCGCACGATAGTATACGGAACCTTTTTTTTTTATATTTGTTAAAATCCAGCCGCTCAGAGAGCTTATATTATAAATATTTTATGTATAAAATGATTTTGTTTTAGGCTTTTAAAATTTATTAGTTAGCGGCAATCTCTCTACGCAGTTAATGTTACGTAGTTTCAATGTGTACTTTACGTGTTCATATACAGTACATGTGCGTTTATTTATAGTTTATTCCCTGTCTAAACCATTTTAAAGGAAGACCTCGATAATTCGGCATATTCGATAATCCGGCATCACCGGATCCCCGAGTGTGCCGGATTATCGAGGTCTTACTGTAATATAAAATATTACTACATTCATATGACTAGATAACTATATCTCTAAATTATTAAAACTAGTTATAATTATCCTTACATGGAATATTTCAATTCATTTTAGGTATTTTATGGTGGAAAATCCTTCTCTGCAAATACAGTTCCTGCAAAACAAAATCGCAAAGCACTTGCCAAAGATAATAAGCTTTTGAAAAATCTTGGTGGTTCATTATTTTCTGCCTTTCAATCACCAAGTGTAAAGACACAACCGCTACCTGCTAGATCCCAGCAAATGAAAGATGCTGAGCGTTTAAGAAAGTTAACAGGATCTCCAGTAATTATAAGTTCAACAGTCAAGTGAGTGATTATTTATTTTATAGATACATTATTTCTTTTAAGTTTTTGTTTCAGTGGTTTTAAAGATCACATGTTTAATTATTAAGTACACAATTATATTTAGCCAAGCAAATATGTTTTTAGTGTTCCATAGGTTTTCTGTTATTTGTTTACTGGTTATATTGTTGCCTCAGTGGGATTATCTATGGAATTGTTTAATCCTAGCTCAGAAGTGTTGGGCAAAGTTGATTGAGTAAATGAAAAAGATAACTAAAATTGGAAATCCATTTCCCTAGTAGCCTCGGCAGTTTTCTTTTCATCTTAGTCCGGCACCTTGGTCCACAGGCAAGTTTTCAGAGGTGAACAGTCGACCGAAGTATTCCATCGGATCTTAGGCGAGCGTAATTAAGCTGGTAGCATGTTGGTATTCGAGTAGCTGTACAATCCTGAGCTTTATTGAGCAAAACCTGGAGATAAAGTTGAAAATCTCTCTAAAGTTATTAACTCGATCGTTGGCTGTCTTGAGGTGATTGAGTAACAGATACTGGCAAATAAGTGAAGTTGTTGGGTGGTCCTGACGTGTTGGTCAGGGTGACTTGGGCGAGCGAGGTGTTGGTCTATTAAGGATCTGCTCGATATTGCAGTTTTTCTGCTTAAAAAAAAAAAATAATAACCCATGGCGACTAAAGGAGTTGGCCGACAAATCTTGGAAAATCTAGATCTGATGAGTGCCAACTGCAAATTTAATAGTCGAAACCAGTTTTGGCCAAAATTTAGACACGCTTGCTAGGATAACGTATCAACATTCGACCAAGGAAGATTTAAAGTTTTGTGTCCATTTTTCCTGCGGAAGATTTACAAGAGAATTCACGTATTCAACCAGATTCGTAATGATTTATACCACCATTGTGAAATTTGTGCTGAGTTTATTGCACAAAGCACAAATTAAGAGCTGCACCCGAATCAAAGACACATAATACTTATAACATCTAAACAAATCATCTACGTCACAACTAACAGTATATACACCTCCATCTCCTAGGATTGTTGTTTGTGTATGTCTCTTTGTTAGGCACACCTTCCTCTTTCGGCCAACGAGTGATGCAATTCTGTCATTCCTTCCAGCCATTACCAATTTATGGGTATGAGAAAGAAAGAGTGCTGTTCTCGTTTCTATCATGTCTGAGAGTGGAGATGTGTCTTTATATCGTTGGTGTCAAGTGAGACCATAATTTATGTATTTGGACTGAGTCGGTAATAATGCATGCTACATGAGTGACTAATCATTAGTTCTTGTAGGCGAGGAACCGTAACGTCTGACAGCCTCTTCATTTGCGTCTGGAGTAATCTACACTCGATTCCATGTTCACCGTGCAGTACAGGTCTTACGGGAGAATAGACATGCTACTACCATTATGGGGAACATCACGTTTATTGTCATGCGGGTTGCATCAACAGTTCGAGCGTTGCATGGGAGTTGATGTTTTTTAGTTGGCTAGTATCGCTGAGACTGTCGTATGGATAGCATGGCTTATGGGTGATCTGTACTGCATGGTGAACGTGGAATCGAGTGTAGATTGTTCTCTCTGCCGTTCCACATCAGTTGAGAAGATCGCTAATCCCTGTTATGGTCCGTCTATGTAGTTCTCGCCCAATGTATAAACTCGCTGTTCTGCGATGTACATCCAAAGTGCTCTCTTCTACTGTAGATAGCTACTGTAGTGCCTTGTCTGCCTTACAGTAATTGTTTTTTTGTTGGGGGTGTGATATGGGGGTGAAATATGTACCATGGAACATGGTAATGGAGTCCAAAGGAAATACATGATATAAGTGATTTGAAGCTTCATGAATCAAGATTATAGGAAACGGTTTAAATAGGAATCAACTGAAATTTGTATAAGGAAGTCAGTAATTAGGATCTGTATAAGGGTGGATATGTGAATGTGGTGATAAATCTTCTGTTCCTGGACCTTCTTGATCGTCAGAGTAGTCGCTATTTGTTTCACCTGAGGAGACACTTTGTGAATATTTTAGTTTAGAATTAAATTAAATCTTTCCCCTCCCAGAAAATTATGCCGTTAAATTGAATTCGGTAAGTAAAATCTTGAACTCAGTTTTTATCAGAACCATGGAATTAAATTAAACCTACAAAACATATCTACTCATACCTGTTCTCTGGCACTAAATAATTGATAACCGTATAATAACGCATGATTTTTAAAACTTCCATATAGTTATACAACTACTGTACATAAAAAGTTCCCGAAAACGAAAAAAAAATAGCTATGATATCTTATTTTAAATTACATATAGTTAAAAGTCATGGACTAAAATAATATTTTATATGTATATCTCGTTACTTATAGTCATCAGAAGTTTAACAAGTTATCCAAAATGCTAAGTAAAAACAGACAATGTAAATAAGTCATATAACTTAAAACTAACAATTCCTATATTTCTACAAAAATGAAACAGGGTGTCTAGCAGTCGGGAAAATCGGGAATTAACATAGAAATGAAAAACAGTCGGGAAAAGTCGGGAATTAACATATAATTTTTTTTTAAAGTCGGGAAAATGCATAAAATTGTTTAAAACAATTTTTAGGCACATAGAAATATTCTCAACACAACCGAAACTAATAGCAATCCAATTTGGCGTATGAAAATGAAGCTAAGCAGAGCAGGTATATGGGCTATTGTACATTATTCTTGGAAGTCGAGACGGCCGTTACCATGCCAACGGGTTGGTGGTTGGGGGCGCATGCGCAATGATTAAATAATTCAAAGTAGTTAAATTACTATAGTTTTAGGTATGGCATTACGGTGAATTTGTTCATACGTTCACACACAAACGCTTCGAACAGTTCACATTTTTTTATGTCCGTGTTAAACACTTTAAGAAATAAATAATAAACAGATTGCATATTGTACTGTCCGGGTGCCCACTCAACCGTGAATTTCGTGTACCGTGAATAAGAAGCCGTGAATTTCGTTGTCAAACCTTTAAAAATCTAAACATTTTTAAATTACCATAGAATGAAATTATCACAAGAAAATAAAAGAAGTTTTGAGTCACGTTAATGTGTTTTGGAACTACAGTATTTGAAATTGAAAAACTGTTGCAACTTGCTAGCAGCTTCGTGAAAGACCGAGATGACTCATGACGACAAACCTTGAAGAACGTGGAGGAAAGAGAGAAGGGGTGGGGCCGAGTGAATTTGAGACTATCTTCTAACAGACTACAGTTTTAGTACTCGGCTTTGTGAAAAGAGTTGTTTTCTAATTACACAAAGTAACAATGGGTCAACATTATATTAACATTAATTTCTATAATAAAATATGATTTATATGCCTGTTGTTACAATATTCTTTTAATATTCCCGTTAACATTGTTTTATTGTAATTGTATATAATTAACTTAATCATTGTATTATCGTTCAATAATTAATAATAACGCGAGTGGACATTGTAAGGAACATGGCTTGTAATAAGCAAATATTAGTCAAGAAAAAAAATGCCAGCCGGTGAGAAAAAACTATGCAGTAAGGCGTAAGGTGCCCGGTTTAGTTTGCCACATTACGGGAAAGTGACAAAGTGGTAGTGCGAGGGGGAAGGGGAAGTAGTGTGCCCTCCCTCGCTACTATTTCATTCTCTCTCGCACAAGTACTCAAAATAGGTCACCGTCTTTAACTTTAAATCCATCTATAATAACTCCCATTGCAGTGATGGGTTGATTTACGATAACACCCATACTTTTTTTTTATCGATATCGAGAGTCAATAGCCGAAACTCGATATGATGTTCAGTTTATTTGAATTTAACTATTCATGCGCTTAGTTATTTGTACAGATAAAGGTAAAGTAGGCTCAAGGTCAACCACTTATGGATTCGTTTCTTACGTGTCTATTTATAGAATTAGGGTGCCTACTGTGACGAAAAGTTACAAATTGTATAGATCGGTAACTAAAGTATAATACTGTAATTATATTTGTTTTAGTTCGGGTAAAACATTTTGGACATTTTCGGGATTTACGTTACCCGTGATTTATGTTTTCCGTGGGAGTCCCAACTGCCTTTGTTTTACTTGTTACTCGTTCCTGCAAATAACGACATTTAATTTCTGCTTTTCCGAATTTTACAAGTGTTATCTATATAACCTTTTCGGCGGACCTTAGCGGTTGTATATTAAATTAAGTTTTAACTCTGGTATTTTATAGAAACAAGAAAAAATTATTGTTCTCGTGAGTATAGGTTTTTTCGCAGACACGCTGTTTTATATTAAATTGAGTTTTAATGACGTCGTTTTATAAAATTAGCGCTAATAATGTTCAGAAGTCGCATTCTTTGCGGACATTCATCATTGTATTTTAAATAATATTTCAACAATAGTAGTTCATAAAATTTTCATAAATTGTATTCGAGCATCGTTTTTTTTTTTCGTGGACATACGCTGTTGTACCCTATATTAATGCCGGCGTTTTATAAAATTAACGCTATTAATATTCGGGCGTCGTGTTCTTTTGCGTACATTAGTCATTGTATTTTAAATAGTATTTGAACAA